>JAOYMR010000009.1:1704678-1720905 GCA_025802075.1 Tenebrosternarchus preto | reverse complement strand
GTGACTCTCAAACGGTGGCCCTCTACCATGAACCACTGTGACTCTCAAACAGTGGCCCTCTGCCATGAACCACTGTGACTCTCAAACGGTGGCCCTCTACCATGAACCACTGTGACTCTCAAACTGTGGCCCTCTACTGTGAACCACTGTGACTCTCAAACGGTGGCCCTCAGCCGTGAACCACTGTGACTCAAACGGTGGCCCTCTGCCGTGAACCACTGTGACTCTCAAACAGTGGCCCTCTACCATGAACCACTGTGACCCCTCATCCTTGGTGCTGCTTTTCTCAGTTTAAACACAGTAACGTTTTCTGACTTTTTATCAAAGCAATCCACCCTCTGCATTTATTATTTCCAGACTCTGATCCCAGCGCAGTTTCAGGCGTGACGTGTAGTACAGCCATGGACTTCAGCTCTTGGCGTCTGGCAGAAGATAAGCTCTTTGTAGTGATTTGCAGGCCTGGTATTCGATCCCTACTAAACTGATGCAGTACCGTTCGAACACAGAGATAGTATCTTTGAAGAAAATGTCCCGACCAAACATAATTTCTGCTCTCTCCTGGAGACCGGCCAGCCTCTCGAAAGTTTTTCCTCCCCATAAACTCAAGTGGAGACTAAAAAATTTCATCTCTCAAGATTGATAGCGTGTGCTTAGGATATAGAAGTCTCAGTTTTTATTATACAAGGGCTCTATTTCTCTAAGGGCTCCATTGTGTGCTATTTGTAGAACAAAGTGTCCGAAGCTTTCACCATGTGTCTGCAATCCAAAACTATCACAGAGTATTAAAAACAATAGTATATATAGTAGATTATGTATAGAAGTAATAGATAATGGCACCTCTGGCTGCAGTAAAATGGATGAAAAGAGAGACTCAGTGCCTAACAGCATGGCTGACGGGTTGACCACAATACTCACCATCCTTGTGCTAATTAAAAAATGTTGAACATTTTCATTCCCACACGTGTTCAAGGCTTTTGCACTGCCAGCATGCCAAAGGGCATTAATGAATGGTTCTGCAGCTGGTGGTACCACCCCGATACCCTTCGGCCTGATCTCTCTGAGAGACTCTGTGTTTAGGTAATCCTGGACGCTGTCCCATAACCGCTCTCAGGCGCTTGAATCTCTCTCTGAGGCGTTTGAAGGCAAGCCAGTGTTTTAAATATTTCAGTGAATCTCAGACCATTCGCAGTCTTCTCCTTATCTGCCATTCTTCACAAATCTACTACCACCTGCACATGTTATTTTAAGAGCATCTCTTCGCTGCCTTGAGTACCGCTGGACGGTCCAAGTCCCAGTCCAGGAACTGAATGATAACTTAAGGTAGAACAGTTAAACCAGGGACAGCAAAGCAAACCAAACTGTCAAAGTACATTACCGGAGTTCTGATATATTTGAGGTGATACAGTGGTTAATGTGTGACACCATCAGTGATGCAGTGAAAGAAGGTCTAGATTAAAGTGAACAACAAAACATTTTTTGTCTTGGAAACGTAAGTTTTAGGGTTGAACAATCGCAGGACTTTATACACATCACTTTTTCATGCTCCCTGTTTTTTGACTGTATAGTGACACAATGGATCTGTCCCAGTGTATCTTTAGTTCAAGGCCACTCCTCCCCTCTCCCTCTCTCTCTCTCTCTCTCTCTCTCTCTCTCTCTCCTCACTTGTGGTGCTGACCATATCGTTTTCCTAACTCCCTGTGGACTGACGTGAATTCTCCTACAGACACCTGCGCTGCGGTTTCGTCCGGGGAAGCACGTGACGTTTGGGCCAGCCGGCCGTGCTGCTCTGAATGGTGAAACGAATGGTATCAGCAGATAGCTAAGAAGGGAGTGAGCAGGGCCTCTGTGCACCAACCGCCATACAAAAATGCTCTTCATTTCTGCTCTCTCCTGTAGTATCAGTCTTTATCTGCTCTGTCCATTCACGGCGGCTTTGCTCTGAAGCACACGGAGACACACGGCCAACACCAAACAATGGGTGCTGATCACAACTGTTCAACAATTTTTCAGTGTATGTATGTGTGTCTTTGTGTGTGTGTGTGTGTGTGTGTGTGCGTGTGGGTGGGTGGGTGTGTGTGTGGGTGTGTGTGTGCTTGTATACTGAGAATGTGAACAGTGGAACATTGTTTTGAAGTAGACGACGGAAATTTCACGTCAAACGATGTTACATTGACTGCATTTTGTTGAAGCTGCTACTGATAAGGTTGACGATGATTCATTTGACCATCTGTGGTTTGCAGAGCTTTTGCTGTGTATCTATTGCTGTGTATCTTCTGCTGTGTATCTATTGCTGTGTATCTTCTGCTGTGTATCTATTGCTGTGTATCTATTGCTGTGGATCTTCTGCTGTGGATCTTCTGCAGGCTGTTATCTGTGTAACATTTGTTGCCCTTTGTCCTCACCACTGCCGACTTTATTACTTATGATTTTTAATCACAACTTTTCTCACATCTACAATAAATCCTCGCTCAAAGTGAGAACTGTGCTGCGGTTCACATTCTCAATCCTATGCAGCCCTACTGTCACGGGTGAAGACTCACATTTTTCATTTCTTTTAAACACTCTCCTGGGACGGGCCAGAAACCTTCATCAAGCGAGTGGAAGTGGTCCTGGAGCCATCAGTTAACTCACTACGCAAATGAAGCTGCTTGCAATTCTACCTTGAAGTCACATCCCTTTGATGCAGCCGAGGGGTTTAGGAAAACGAAACATCTCCAGGGTTCATCTGGAACGCCGTGCTTTCCTGAAGTCTAGGGAGCACTCGGCTAAAAGTGAACGAGGCTTTTATTTATTTATTTTTTTAAAGATAATTTGTTGTTTGTTAAGTGGAAAAATGCTTTTGAATGGCCAGGGGAGCCATTCCTTTCCTCAGTTGTTGTTTTTGAACTGCAGCATTAGACGTCTACAGCATGTCTTTGAGGTCCTGGGAGAACCCAGTGGAACCAGCAGTCCTTTTTGAGGGCAGAAATAGCTGGGAGTGTGTGATGTGATACGTGTGTTTGTACGTGCGTGCATGTTTGTGTGTGTGTGTGTGTGTGTGCGTGTGTGTGTATGTGTGTGTGAGGGTGTATGCGTGTGTGTGGGGGGGTGTGTACTTGTGTGTGTATGTGTGTGAATGTGTATGTGCATGTGGGTGTGTACATGTGTGTGTACGTATGTGTGTCTGTGTGTGTATGTGTGTGTGTGTGTTTGCGCGTGTGTGTGTGTATGTGCGTGTGGGTGTGTACACGTGTGTGTACGTGTGTGTGTCTGTGTGTGTAAGTGTGTGTGTGTTTGCGTGTGTGTGTGTGTATGTGCGTGTGGGTGTGTACACGTGTGTGTACGTGTGTGTGTGTACATGTGTATGTGTGTGTGTGTGTGTGTGTGTGTGTACATGTGTGTATGTGTGTGTGTGTATGTGTGTGTATGTGTGTGTGTGTGTGTACATGGGTGTGTACATGTGTGTGTGTGTGTGTGTGTGTTTTATGGGAATTTGAGGGTATTCAGAGGGAGGATGATGGACTGACACCATGTTCTCATATCTAAACTGCTTCTTAAGAAAATGTTGCATAAAACTTGCAAATCGAAACAAGTTCAGGTTTTAAGTCCAGCTGAGCAGGATTCACCATGCAGCTTCCACACCCTACAGAATTACCATCGTTTACTCTTTTTAGGAATTTCTAAAACATGTAACAGTGCCTATAACGAACTTTAAAAGCAAAACTTTTCATGACATGTTTTGTACGATTAGCATTCAGACTGTGTGTGTTTCTTCACCCAGGCTGTGTGAGGCTTGGCCTCAGCACCACGGCCTACTGGAACCCTTTATTCCAACCTCTTCACTTTAATGGTAACATAAAGGACTTTGACACAGTGACTTCTGCCGACACAACAGGAATTTTTCCCCCCTTCTCCTCGCGTTCCTCTTCCCCGAGTTGGAGAGTTGAGTCCTGGGTCAGCAGCTTTTCAGCAGAACCCCAGACTAGAATTCCAGATGGTGAGGTAAGAACGGATCTCAGCTCATCAATTTAACAAGGCCTGCTGCTGCTGTTTAACCATGTCCTCCCCCCGGCCCACACTTCCGCCTGCAACAGCCCCAGCGCCGGACAAATTGAGATGTATCTCAGCTAAACGGTGAAAGGATGGCCGCGGTGTGCCGAATGGCGGACTAAAACCGTGTATGATCGCGGCTCCCTTTTTGACCTGTTTACAGCGTCTTCTCACGCCTCCGGGGCTCCTTATTGGTTGGTTGTTATTTCTTTTGATATTTTTAACGTTTTTTTTTTGCCTGAACATTGCTAATGTTTCTTCTGAAAACATATGGGAAGATCTAAATTAACTCAGCAAAAAAAAGAAATAAATAAAAAAATCGATTCGTTGACTGTCCAAGTAAATATATTACGAAAGGACCTGTTTTCATATTCACTCATGTAAAGTTTATAGCAACCGGAGCTGTAACATGAAGTCAGTCTGTCTTGCACCAGCGGAGTTTGTGTGGAGACTGTTGCTATGAGACAAAAACGGCTGGCAAGACTAGAAGCAGCGGCGATAACCTTAAAGTCATCGTACATCAAACGAGAAGAAACCTTCAAGGACACCACAGACTGGCTGCTGTAATTAAGCTGAAAAAGTCAGGTCCTGTGTCCACTGGCATCAGTACAGAGCTGCTGGGGGCTTTTTGTGTCTCTGTTGATATAAACATGCTGATCTAGATTATGACTTGCCACTTTTATGTGTTGAAAAAAAAATGAAGCATATGTTTTTTTTCACTTGGACATTTTCTGTAAAAGCTCATCTTTAAAAGTTTCTGAACAGTCTAGTAAATTGTTAGAGGACCTCTGCATGCACTTTGGTGCATATTTTATAATCTCATAATATTGGTTTTAATGGGAAATGTTGACATGTCAATTTACAGCCCATATTTTAACCACAGAAATGTAACAAATCTTAAAACTGCATAATTTTTGTATGTTCCCTGATAACATTTCTGCACATTTGCAACTAAATTTTAAATGCATACCTCCATAGATATAATCAATATGCTTTTGTTCACTTCCCTTGGGCAGTGTCAGTCTTCTGAGGCTGGAAAGTAAAAATAATATAATCCTAAAGCACAAACAAATAAACAAAAAAGAGTAACCTATTATTGTTGTAATAAATCACTTCGGAAAGTTTAAAGGTGTGTTGCTATTTTTCATTCCATTAATTTAAATGTGAATTAGAATTAGTGTGCATATGTGTCTTTATAAATGTTAGCCAGTAAATGCTACACCCGTAACCTTAACGTGAGGAGAGGCGCTCGAGGTCCTGTCATATTCCTCCCTTTCAGACAGTAAGCCAGAGGTTAAGAAGGAACTCAGCCCTCGCGGAGGGAGTACGTGCAGGGGCGGGAAAGACCTCTTTTCCTCGCGGGAGATTGTGTAGTATTATAATTACGTTTTTCCTCCTTGTGTGTTCAAGCACCACATCTCGTATTTTTCACCACAACATCTTATGTTTCCCATTAGAGACTTTCCTTTTTGCTGATAAATTATAGATTTAAAACCTATACCTTTAGCTTTTAAAGTAGAATTTGTGAATTATCAAACGGTGCGGAATTTGTTACGGCCTTAGAAACATGCTTTTAATGTAAGCTAACCTAGCACATCGAGATCACTTGCTTCAAAATTTGAGTTATTATAGAAACAATAACAGCTTTTACAGAAAATGATCTTACATTATCTAGAACAGAAAACGTGGCCAGGCCGGCTGCTAAGGTTACCGTTTTGTACAGAGTTCATCCAGAAGGCAACACCTGCGGGTGAGTCTCACCACATTGGTCTTTCTTTAATGAGATGATAAGCTCCTTGCCGTTATCTAAACAAAATTTCCACTGTGCTCAACGACATAAATTATTCGGAAAAAGTATTTTTTTTTTCTTTTGACATAACGTAGGCTTTAAGGAATTATAGCTGTGTACAAGACTTGTTTAGGCAATTTAATTAGACCTTTTTTTAGGTTACTCCGCGTACATCACGCGCCCCACGCGCTGAACCAGGCGGTCTCGGCGCCTTGTAAGCGCTTTTTTTTTTTCTTCTAAAAACGGTTTGATTACTCCGCTGAAGTTTTAACTCTCAGACGGTAAAAAAATAAATAATAAAGTTTTAATAAAAATTAATATAAAAACAATGCGAAAATAATTAAACAAACAATTATTATTACATTTTGTTTAAAATGTATATTGAAAAATAGATTTGTTAGGCTTGTTTGTTTGTTTTGGTAGGAATTAAATTAAATTATTAGTAACACAAAACAATTGCAGGTACCTACTCTTCTTCACCTTCTTCTTCTTCTTTATATTATTATTGTATTATTATTATCCAGTTATTATTAGTAGCTTAATAGTTGGCGTAATTAAACAAAAGTATCATGCAGGAAATTGGAATTGAATTGTAATAGACTATAATTGAATTGTAATAGACTATAATTCCTTTTGACTCTGTAAAATCATTCGGTTAATTTACACACTTTTAAAGGGAAGAAAAAAGTGAAATAAAAAGTGAAAAATAATACCAAGCAGAGTATTGTTTAGATTTGATAATGGTAGAGTGATTTCACAACAGTGTACAATTGTTTTCTTAACGTTTTAAACGTCTACTGAAATATTTAAAAATACGTCGCCTTTGTTCATTAAAACAACCGGATATTTATTACTACTAATCATATGTTTTGTGAATCTCTGCTTCTTACAGAAACACAACATTATGCTAGAAATTGTTTTAAAACGCCGGTGTGATGAACCGGACAGGCTTTCTCTCCCGCTGTTGATATAAGTTTATGGCGTACCCGAATTATGTTGATGAGTTTTCAATAAATTAGCGAATATTAGCGAATATTCTATTAATATACTAGTGCTATTACATACCTAAAATCAACAGTTATTTTTTTAGTCAAGTGAACTAACGCTGTGAACATTTTTAATTGCTAATAACTAAGAAAGTAGGTTAAAATCGAGGTTACACAGCTGCGAGAAAGTTATACATGAAGTCATACATCTCAAATTCAGTAAAACAAACCTGTGGACAGACAAAAAGTTTATTTTGAAATAAAATAAATAAAATAAAAATAAAGTGGAGGCAGGCAACCTCCTTCATACAGTCACTGAATTATCCTTGTATTCATTTGCTTGACTCTAATACATGTACTGTATACACACACACACACACACACACACACACAAACACATGGCCTTTTTGAGAGCCCTTCTGAGGTGCTGAGCATGCAGGGTGGAGTGTAGTATGTGAGAAGTAAATGAATGAAGTGCTCCCCTCATTTCTCCCAAGCTCTGACTCCTCCTCTTGGCTCCACAGAGCAACTCTACTTCAGTCTTCTGATCTCCAAAGAAAACAGATACATGAGTGGAGGAGCTACTCCTCTCCTTCTCCTCCTCCTTTTTCTCTCTCCCTCTCTCTCTCTCTCTCTCTCTCTCTCTCTCTCTCTCTACACTCCATTCAGAGATCTCTCCCTTGATGGGACCATCCCACTGAGTTCTGTCTTGTTGTTTTGTACCGTTCTTGCTGTCTTTCTCTCCTCCTTTTCAGCTCTATGTTGGTTTCCATTACTACTGCCCTCATTGAGAACAAACAGTTGCCTGCTTTTGTTTTGTGTTGTTGCTCATGGACCCAGTGCTGGTGCTGACATCTGAACCCCGCAGTCTCTGTGACAGGCGATGACGCTGCTTTGGACTTGACTTTCAGCTCAGCTACATTCTGGATTCCCCTCGTACCGAGTTCAGAACAAATTCTTCCGGCTCGCTTTGGAACTGGTGCCCCCAGACGTGCGAGACGGCGGGCATGGGGTCGGAAGTGCGTGACCTCAACACACTCCTGTCCCCGGTGCCGGCCATGCCAGCGGGGAACAGCAACTGCTCTCTGCCCGTCAGCGGCGGGCCCCAGTGGGCTCCCGTGCTGGACTTCCACACCGGCGCCCCCTACAGCTCGCTCGGCTCTCACTCCTTCATCAAGCAAGAGCCCAGCTGGGGCTCCGCAGACCCCCACGAGGACCCCCACTGCGGCCTGAGCGCCTTCACCGTGCACTTCTCGGGACAGTTCACCGGCACGGGCGCATGCAGGTACGGGGCGTTCGGGACGCCTGCCGCCAGCCAACCTCCGGCCACGCAGCCCAGGATGTTTAGCAACAGCCCGTACCTGTCCAACTGTGTGGACAACCAGGCCAGCTCCAGGAACCAAGGTACGTCTGTCAGCACACCGTCTGTCATTCCTTCCCAGCTCGCTGCTCTGAACTGCATGGCTCTTTTGAGATCAGGCAGGATGGGGTGTGAATGGACTGAGCAGGTCAATGATACCTTGATAAAGTAGTTTGACTCAGCTCTGCAGTGAAGTTTGATCATGTGCAAGGAATACATACTATTCTGTAAATAATCTAAATAATGCAAAACTAAAAAATATTACTCAGTAACCAGTCAATAATGTAAATAATGAATAAAATATTTTATATTTAATAAATGTTACAACATTTATTAAATATGAGTTATACAAAGTCAACCTAAACCTATTACTACCCTATTATATTACTATTATTACATTCAAAGTTGTTTTATAAATTACCCTTCAGACTTTGACATTTTTCCTTTTCATTTACGGTAAATTAATTTTAAAGGAATAAATTATAAATAATGTCAAGACTCAAATTGATAAAGACTCAAATTGATTTATTCTAGAGTGATTCACACTGAACAGTGTGATACTGTCCATATAAATGTTAGGTAGTATTAATGTTAGGTAGTATTAATGTCAGGTAGTATTAATGTTAGGTAGTATTAATGTCAGGTAGTATTAATGTCAGGTAGTATTAACTGTAGATTTATGAGTGACAGCAGTGTGAAAGAACACTAAAAAGAAATTTGCTAAAATATTTGCTGAAGTTGTTTTAATAGAGGAAGTCCTTTCATTTTTTTAAACATGATCATTATAAGCTTATACCAGATGTTAAACAAAAGTCTCCTCTGGTGTAATGTCTCCATTGTACCTGGTGGAGGAACAAAATAATAAAATAGTTTCATTAGTTTGGGTGATTTTCTCACTTTCTGTCCGTTTATTTACTTTGTTTTATTCATTTATTTGTCTGCCTATTTATTTATTTGCTCTATTTGTCCAAGCACTGAAATGAAGACGTTGGGTAATTGTGACATTAAAAGAGCAATACTGCATTTGGCAAGTGATTCACACACTATTCACACAACCCAGTACATATGGATCTCAATTGAGGCAAGTCAGGTAGTATGTGATGGTTACATGTGATTAACACCAGTCTATATAGAATGTGATTGTTACACGTGATTAATACCAGTCTATATAGAATGTGATGGTTACACTTGATTAATGTCAGTCTATATTAAAGAACATCAAGTGTGTTGCTCTTGGTCAAGGGGAGTGTTGATAAAGTTTTGGGAGTACAGCACGAAAAAGAGGTTTTCTCCTCCTACAGTGATGGATCATACGAGAAAAAAACACTTCTACTTTTATACACTCAGACTGAAGTCAAACTATGCAATTTAAAAAGCAAACTTTGCACGTCCGAAGAAGAAATCTTGTTAGCAGCAGGACGCAAAACCATTCTGGGCTGTTTGAACATGACATGATCCTCACACGGTGCAGAATAACCCAACCCTTTTACAGACTTTGATAAAATCACCATTTCATTAATTAAAATGTACTTTAAATGTACAAATAAAAATAATGACAAGGTATAAATAAATTAATTATTCATTAAAATTTAAGATGTTTTAATTGGTTATTACATTTCAAGCTTAATGTATAATACATACAATGTTTAAGACAAATTTGAATCTGCCTTAAAACTCTGAAACACTGATAAATTACATTTACTATGTTAAATTACAAATACACATATGTAATATTATTTTATTAATATATATGTAATTTTTTATTAAATGGCTTTGAGGGCATGGGAACACCAAACACACACACACACACACACACACACACAGTTGCTTTTACTCTAGTAAACATGCCTCTTTGGATATGACAGGACACCTCACTCAGTCTCCAGCCTGCCTCTGCTACTGATCAACGCCGTGATCAGTTTCCCTCGCATGATTTTAAGCTTATTTTACATTTAAAAACTTATAACATTTAAATGTAATAAATAAGCCCCAGAAACACAGGTGTGACTAGACAGGTAGAGAGAGATCAGACACATGGGGCACATTTTACTCCTTCTGCATTTAAGGGCCTTGTGAAGTCAAAGGGAGACACAGAGCACAGAAACCCCTAGAACTTCATGACAGTCATGTAATGTGCAGTTGAGGCTTTTTAAAAGGCTCATTTTTCATCCTTTGATAAGGATAATAATAACACAACATCAAGAAAAAACTAAATGACCTCATTTGATTTTTTAAAAATGTATCTATTACACAATTATTAATCAAGCAGTTAAAAGTGTAAGTTGACTCCAAGAAATTAACATAAATTAAGAGCTACTTACATAGCAGACAACATTGAAAAAACTAAACAAAAATGAAAGCATGTTTTTGTGCCTCTGCACAAAAATAATTAGATGGGTAATAATCATCATGTCTTAGAGTGTGTATAAAGTCCTGGCATGGGGAGCTTCTGCCTACTACCACTGCTGTGTGTGCCACACAGTCACATCTCACACACACACACACACTAACCGAAGGTATCACTCTCTCTCACACACAACCGAAGCTCTCCCTCTCTCTCACACACACACACTAACCGAAGGTATCACTCTCTCACACACACACACTAACCGAAGCTCTCCCTCTCTCTCACACACAGACACACACTAACCGAAGGTATCACTCTCTCTCACACACACACTAACCGAAGCTCTCACTCTCTCTCACACCCACACACACACTAACCGAAGGTCTCACTCTCTCTCTCACACACACACACACACACACACACACACTAACCGAAGGTCTCACTCTCTCACACCCTCTCGTCCATCCAGATCTTTCCTGTCTGGGGACCCCAGGTCCTTCACTGTAACCAGTGGGGTGGAAGAGAAATGGCCGTCTTTAATGAGTTTCTCTGTCATTCGGAGGTGAAAGTGGTTGTGTGTAATTAATGAAGGTGGTGATCAGGACGCTGTGATTTACGAGCACCAGGCTGCCCTGGGGTTTGCTGGGGCATGATTCACACTCTAAACCCCAGTGTCTGTGATCGGCCACGCTGACCTCACTCACGTTTGTTTGCACTCTCTGCTCGTCTGACCCCCACACTCCCACCCCCACTCCCACCGAGAAGGGCCAGGGGGTGATTAGGGTAGGAGAAGGGTTATTATCTAACCATTAGCTATAGAGTAGCACTTAGAGAGAAGCAGATAGCGATTCATCTCTTATATTAGTTTAAAGTAATTAGAATTTGAATTTGACCCACAGCAATATTTTGCATGTAAACTACATTGCATGTAAATTCTGCTAAAGTTCATCATTTACATTATGTCATCAAAACATGTAACAGTCTTATTGGTCTCCAGTGGGTTCTGTGTAGCTACTCACTGGTGTCCAGTGAATGTAATAGATGTAATAAATGTAACAGATGTCATAGATGTAATAAATGTAACAGATGTCATAAATGTAATAAATGTAACAGATGTCATAGATGTCATTTTAATGTTCACAGTATTTGCTCTGCTTGTAGGAACTACTTGCTGTGGATTAAAGCAAACAGTATTATTTTTTTTAAAGTTGATTCTGTATTTTAACATGTGACTCTCTGTCCCTCTTCCAGGATATGGTGCAGTTGCTTTCGATGGAGCCACCAGCTATGGACACACCCCCTCCCACCATACCTCGCAATTCCCTAACCACGCCTTCAAGCACGAAGACGCCATCTCACAGCAAAGCAACATGGGTAAATAGTGCACACATTACAGCGCACACGCCACGCAAGGTCAGAGGGCAGCATCTGTAGAAATCAGTCCAAGGTCAAGTTGGATGCGCTGTCATTCCTAAACAGTAAATCAGCGTCTCTTATTTCACCACCATTTTCTCTTCATTCTTACACGTGTCGCTGTATTAGAACGGTAACGCCTTACCAGGCCATTCGCTCCGCGATTCCACGCTGTAAATTCTTCACAAACCTTCCAAACTGATATCTGCAATCGGCACGGCAACGCTAAAGCCTTTTTGGAATGTTCAGAAGTACCATGGGACCAATTCACAATATGGGGGCCTGGTTGGGCCAAAAGATGATTTCTCATTTGCACTTTGAAAGAGAAAGCAAGAGGTCTGCATGCTTTATGGCTTCAAAGAGAGCGAGGCCGTTGTTTTCATAACTGTGGAGTGTAATCGGCTGTGTCTCCCCACACCTCCCTGTGGAGTGTACTAGGCTGTGTCTCCCCACACCTGCCTGTGAAGTGTACTAGGCTGTGTCTCCCCACACCTCCCTGTGAAGTGTACTAGGCTGTGTCTCCCCACACCTCCCTGTGGAGTGTACTAGGCTGTGTCTCCCCACACCTCCCTGTGGAGTGTACTCGGCTGTGTCTCCCCACACCTCCCTGTGGAGTGTACTCGGCTGTGTCTCCCCACACCTCCCTTGAGCTCACATTCCCTCTCTGAGACTGACTCTGCCACATACACACACACACACACACACAAACCTCACACACACACACGAACACTTGCTCATGCGTTTCATTAGAACAGTTTTGATTACTGAAGCATCCAAGCAGAGGTTTTTTTTCTGTGTGAGACTTTAAGACATGTGAAGTATTACACAAAGGGGTCATTTTCATTAGTCAGAGGGACAAAAGTGAAAACAAGGGGTTGACTTTCTAAATTAAGTATAGTTCCAGGAGAGAGAGAAAAATCTGGGCTCAGGAACAGGGAGCTGCCTGTGAATTTGTCAGTGTTAAAAATGGTTATGATAAAACCCCCCCAAAGTGAACTGTACTATGAGCTCAACCGTATTATTAGTTGTGAAGTTATTCTCGAAGCAGGAGTGGAAATGACTAGAATATTTTTGTGCTTGGCCACCTTTGATAAATGTACGTGTGTGTGTGTGTGTATGTGTGTGTGTGTGTGTGTGTAGGTGTGTGTGTGTATGTGTGTGTGTGTGTAGGGGTGTGTGTGTGTGTGTGTGTGTGAAAACATTAGGCCCCATGTTTAAGGGCCTCCCATTTCTAACGGCTCTGTGTCCTGCTCTAAGGTGAACAGCAGTATCCAGTTCCTCCACCTGTGTATGGATGCCACACACCGTCAGACAGCTGCACCGGAAGCCAAGCGCTGCTTCTCAGAAACCCCTACAACAGGTACAGCCCTACACCCTCAGCCCCTCTATCCCCTACCTCTTAGCCCCTAATCCCTACCTCTCAGCCCTAACACCCTACATCCTAGCCCTCAGCTCTCAGCCCCTAGTTCCTATGCTCTACCCCATAGCCCCTAGTCCCTATCCATCAGCCCCTAGTCCTCAGCCAGGCTCCCTCAACTACTGTCCTGGCTTCATCTGTCCTCTTCACACTCTTTTCATACATGCAAATGTTTGTAAATGTTCACAGGCTCCCACAGGGCAGCAAGGAAGGTTACAAATGGACTAGACAGGGCTTCTGCTTTTAATTAGTGAAACGTAATGCCATGTAATTTCAAAAATGCCATAAAAAAAACTCTCATGAGGAAAGAAGCTGCATGAAACCTCAAACAGGAAGTGATGCAATGCACAAGTTGGACTTCAGCAAGGAAAACATTTAAATAGCAAATATGACCACATTACAATGGGCAGATCCCCACAGCCTCTGTTCATAAACTCTCAGCGTTTCTGTAATGCTGATCCTGCAATTCTTGACAGGAGTCTCATAGTCCAGCCATCAACCTACCAAAGCATGTTAAACGACTACAGGACCCCCATAAGCAGGACTGCAGGACCCCCATAAGCAGTTCTCTCACATCCATCAGTAGCTGCTCTGGGGAGCTGGAGGACGTAGGCCAAGCACACTATTATTGCCCAAGAGAACACGTACATTTCAATTTTATGGACCCTTTAAGGGTAGTATTGCCCTTTAGAGTCCAGGCAGCGTTGAAAGGTATTCTTTCACAGTCTGTAAATGTACTGTCAGACC
Source organism: Tenebrosternarchus preto (assembly GCA_025802075.1). Classification (NCBI taxonomy): domain Eukaryota; kingdom Metazoa; phylum Chordata; class Actinopteri; order Gymnotiformes; family Apteronotidae; genus Tenebrosternarchus; species Tenebrosternarchus preto. The sequence continues at coordinate 1,706,817 of JAOYMR010000009.1, read as the reverse complement.
AGCAGGCAGGTAAGAAAGTACTGTGTGCAAAGGGTTCCCATTTCACCCTGAAAGGCCTGACAGGCACAAGAACGGAAATTCCCCTGCAGTCACAGGTACAGGACAGGAAGCAGTCCAAACCTCCCTTTCATCTATGCTCCTCTCCACTGAGCATGCCCAGAACAGAGAGGAAGGAGGAAGTGAAATAACAGGAACAGAAAAGGAAGCAGCGAAGGTACCTTTCAGACAAGAAATGAATTATAAATGGATGTGCATGTATGAAATGTATAAAAATATTATAGTAAATGTAGTTATATTTCAAATTGTCTAACAGAATACATGTCTGTGAAACTGGCATACGTGAGAGAGTCAGAAGCTCTCACTCAAGTGATGGACTTTAAACGACGTTCCTTTCGTGTATCAAGAACAGGTTTCGTCATACAGGCAGGCGCTTTGGCTCAGATCAGGCCAAGTGCTGCACACCAGAACGTTCCAGGCCAAGATAAACTGCCTCTTCCACCACTAACTTCCATTCTTCGACCAGTTCAGAATTCCTCTGGTCCGATAACTCTTCTCCGAGGGTTTCCCTCAGCAGACCTACAGCAGTCGCACTCGTACTACGAGACAGAGAGACGGAGCACTGGCATTCCTCACATGCTTCTCCAGTGTTGTTTTGCAGTTCAGAGGGAACATAAAGACTCAAAACAACTCGAATGAGGTTGATAAGGAAGCTTCCACCCCTACTCTCACCCTTCCCATCCCAGTTCCTGCAGAGTATGTTGTAATAAACAGACTCATATCTGTGGAGTCAGGGGCTGCTGGGAATCCTCAAATCAGAATGGTACAGTTGCTTTTTTCCCCCCTGTCTAATCAAACGCCTGGTACCAACAGCGCAGTATTTACAGTCTAATGTCAGAGCTGCTGTTCTGTAGCCGTTTCAAAGTGCTTGAAATAAAAATGAGTCAATTTGTCAAAGCTGGAGTCAAAGACAGAGCACTGATAGTGTGTAAAACACAGACAGATATTTGAAAATATAAACCAGGTCAGGAATGAAGAGCTCCCTTATTACTATGGCGATGGAGAAGCAGTCGGTGGACAGGTTCACACCAGGCAGTGTAATTAGGCCCTGGTGACAGTGCAGCAGTTAATATCAAGTAAGTTCCAGCCAAAAGCCATCCATCAAAACAAAACAAAAGCCATCCATCAAAACAAAACAAAAGCCATCCATCAGAACTAACGTCAGAGCTAATCCATATAGTACATGAAGTACTGTCACCACAAACGTTCTGAAAGTGAGAGGTTGCCTGCTGTGTTCATGATGAACTGGTTTGTGTATCTGCAGTTATATAGGTGTGCTGTACCAGGTACACACACACACACACACAGAGCTCCCTTACTGCACTGAAACACAGTGAGATGGGCAGTGCCATGGAGAACTATGGGTTTGGGTAAAGCACCTGCCCACTTATGTAACTTATCAAGCTCTCATCAGCTTGTGGCAGGTTCTGGCCTGATGTGATTCACTGATGTGATTCTCTGTATGTGTATACGTGTGTTTGCACCCGCATGTGTGTATGTGTGTGCGTGTGTGTGTGTGTGTGTGTGAGTGTGTATGTGTGTGTGTGTGTGTGTGAGACAGACACATTCATTGCTGTTACCCAGAATCCCCCTTTCAAACCTTAGACCATTTACTCATTCAATACATTCTAGTTTCTTCGTCTCCAAATTTGCGAAAAATGGGTTTGTTCCACTGTCAGCGATAAAAGTGAAATCAAAGAGGAATGCTTGTGTTACTGTTTCCTTACAGATGTTTTTAAATGTTGTTTTTTTTGTTTGTTTGTTTGAATCTTAGCAGTGACAATTTATACCAGATGGCGTCTCAACTGGAGTGTATGGCCTGGAACCCTGTTAACTCCCTGGCATCCACTATTAAGAGGTATGTCAGCCCGACCTGCTCCACGGATGGGAGAGTTCAGTCAAAAAAAGGAGAGGGTGCCCAGGTCACTTGGCTAAATCACATTCACATTCACTCACACTGTGGGGCCACGAGTGAATGAGACTCTAACAAAGTTATTTATTGGGCAATAGTTTAGTTAGTTTAGGTTTAGTTAGAGTTTAGGTGAATAGTTTAGTTAGTTTAGGTTTAGTTAGAGTTTAGGT
>JAOYMR010000009.1:1684025-1699620 GCA_025802075.1 Tenebrosternarchus preto | reverse complement strand
TCTGACACAGTAAGAGGGACCTAGCCGTGTGAGAGGAACCAGCAGAAACGGGTCTGACACAGTAAGAGGGACCTAGCTGTGTGAGAGGAACCAGCAGCCTGCCACAACATTTGAAACCTTTAAAAAGCATTTTAGGATGAAAAGAGAAGAGGAATCACTTTCCAAAGGGGGAAAAATCCATTAGCAACAAAAGCTGCAGCTCCATTTGCCAGCGCATGCTAATAAATCATTAGGTCTTAATTAATGTCTGTCAGTGGTCTCAAAGCAGTGTGAGGGGAGATTCTCCAGGCCTCAATGAGAATCAGTTTTTTAAAACCATCTCCTCAATGTTTCCGAAAGCATTATGCAGAACAGCACAAGGTTAAGACACTGCTTTCTGTGATAAGCATGTTATACCAGTGAGCCGCACGACTCACCAAGTTTAGGCAGCAGAACGGCAGGGCAGGATACCGTGTTGAATACAGAACGAGCTAAATCAGCCTGAGCTTCACAGACCTGACAATAGCCCGGGGACAGGCTGGGGACCGCGGCATCGACAGCAATGCTGTCATTCTCATGGGAGTAAATAGATAAGTCTCTGAGCCCAGTCATAAAGTACTTCAGCAATACACTTATCAGTAGCGTTGAACACACATTCATTACCACACCGGCGTATGGAGAATGCTATTACGCTAAGTGCTAGCTAATTAACAGCAGATGGGCTCTAACGGTGGGTAAATGAGGAACAGGGGAGCGTAACAGTGGAATAAGGTCTGCCTAACATCCGTGACTAACAGCTCCCATTTGGCATCTAAATCAGTAGGCATGAGTGAATTCTAGCGATCATTTCACAACTAATTCCACGATAATGAGCTCTTGGTATGCTAACCTTTTTTTTTGGCCTAAGAAATATGACAGCAGAGGTGTGAAGTTTATTTCAGGGTTACGGTGTTGGTGCAGGGATGGGTAGTCCAAAGGTGCTTCCCCATGGTAACATCACTTCAGTCAAGTGATGCGCTAATCAAGAGCTGGAGCCCAACCAGGTGAACATGGAGGTTCCGTTGAGAGGAGCTGTCTGAAGGTGGGATAACTCTGCTTATAGGATGTGAGGAGAGTTCCTGGTATCCCACCCGCCATCGTGCGATCATCAGAGACCAACGAGAAGCGGCCGTTCATGTGTGCCTATCCCGGATGCAACAAGCGCTACTTCAAACTCTCCCACTTACAGATGCACAGCCGTAAACACACAGGTACGGAGACTTTGGTAAAGGGTGGTGCATATGTTCTGTTGCCATGTTTACAAAGCTCATCAGCCATGTCAAAGCGAGGTGTTCTGCACAGTCTGTGTCCTCCAGTTAAGTTTATCATCTCAGTAGTGAGTCCAGAGTCCGTCGTGCTCTGCAGTGTTACGTTTAATTCATTTCAGCTAATCATCACCTGATTAGTCAAATTCAAATGTGTGGGAGCAGGGAAATCAGTAACCAGTACAGAACAACAGAACAATACAGTGGGCAGGAGTTGACACTCACTGCTGAGTTATGATGAACCAATCCCTGTTAGTCTATTGTTTCTGGCACCCACCCTGAGGCAGCTAACGAACGTCTCGTTAATCCTGACTACCTGGCTCCACCAGGTTTGGAGTAAGACTATCTGATGCTTGTCTGCAGATTTTAGGTATGAGACAGTATGAGATAGGATGAGACAGGATGCCCATACATCAGACAGAATGTGCAATGCCTGGTTGACCTTAATTGTACAGACTGTAAGAGCTGCCCTTGCACCTGTGTTGACCTTCATGGTCCAGACTGTAAGAGCTGCCCTTGCACCTGTGTTGACCTTCATGGTCCAGACTGTAAGAGCTGCCCTTGCACCTGTGTTGACCTTCATGGTCCAGACTGTAAGAGCTGGCCCTTGCATCTGCGTTGCAGGTGAGAAGCCATACCAGTGCGACTTCACGGACTGTGGTCGGAGGTTCTCCCGCTCAGACCAGCTGAAGAGGCACCAGAGGAGACACACAGGTTTGCCTCCTCTGTCCTGTCCTCCGTTTCCTCCTCCTCCTTCCATTCCTCCACTCGTTCAACCGTTCTTTGCTAAGGAGCTGAAGAGGGATCAGTTTTTTTGCTCTTTGCTCAGAGATCAAAGCCTCACAGCAATCATCCAGTCATAACAAACAAAGCAAATTACTAAAGCTGAAGTGAACAGCAGCTCATTTTCTAAGTCACTTGTTTATATTGTATGCCAGTTACAATAAAGGAAATGACTGTTTGCAAACAGGCCTGTATTAATGCTACTATAAGTGTAGAGGAGTTACAGAACACAGTGCATGTCAGCTTAAACGTTCACAATTATGTTACAAAGTGTGTAAAATCTGTGAGAAAGTGTTGGCATGGGGTTGAAGATGTATTATGATGTCCTGATTCACAACCCTTCAGTGAAAGTGCTGCCGATGCTACAGACGAGTCTGTCAAAGGCAGAGCTCCTCTCTCTCTCTGACCAACCATCCAGAGACGGGTTTCTCCTCCCTTAGTTTGGCTCGTCCGAGAGCACGTTCCCTCTACTGTAGCCTACACTCTTTCTCTCTTTGTGTTTGTGTGTGTCTGTGTGTCTACATGTATGTGTGTGCACATAGGTGTTAAACCTTTCCAGTGTGAGACATGTCAGAGAAAGTTCTCACGGTCAGACCACCTTAAGACTCACACCCGGACTCATACAGGTAAAACAAGTGCGTAAAACTTTTATTTTTTCATATTTTGCTCTTTATTCTCAGTTTTCAGTTGTTATCCAAGATCAAGATAATGGCTAACTTTTTTTATGTAATTAATATTTATTATAATTAATAAATAATCGATTACATAATTACATGTAATATTTTCAGTTAGAAAAAACCTTTGACCTCTATACTTACATTAATTAAATATCTCTTTCTTGATCTCAGATATAAGCTCTTAACTCCATCTAAAGTACCTGTATCTCTCCTTCTCCACATTCAGGTGAGAAGCCCTTTAATTGCAGGTGGCCAAACTGCCAGAAGAAGTTTGCCAGGTCTGACGAGCTGGTCCGCCACCACAACATGCACCAGAGGAACCTGACCAAACTGCAGCTGTCCATCTGAGAAAGACGGCAGCCCGCCCACACCAGGCCTGGGCCCGCCCACACCAGGCCTGCTGGGTACGTGGGTGGTGAAGGCTGCTTCTCCAGCGCTCAGTTCTGCCTACTGTGCTCCAAAGCACCTAAGTCTCCTTGGCTCCAAGGCACCTAACTGAACTCATAAAGGGCTTTTGGTGTTCATTCAATGCGTTGCCTGCAGTGTCTCTCTGACTGGAGTTTGGGCTGGTTTAGGAATCATTTCACCTTCCCAAATTGTTATCTTACCCATAATAAGAGTAAAAATGAAACTAACCTCAAACCTGTATCACATACCATCCCTCAGGGATGATGGCATGGATCCACCCCAGTAGAGCAAAGATTGGGCTTTGACCTCACTAATGATAACTGGCAGGTAGGGGAAGCCATTCTTCGAAAGGCATATCAAAACAACAGCACAGTGATGTGGTGTATTGTGATACACTGTGGTGCGCTGTGGTACACCATGATACACTGTGGTGTGCTGTCGTGCACTGTGGTGCACTGTGGTACACTCTGGTGTGTTGTGGTGCATTGTGGTACATTGTGGTGCACTGGTGTAAACTGTGGTGCACTGTGGTGCATTGTGGTGCACTGTGGTGTGCTGTGGTGCATTGTGGTACACTGTGGTGCATTGTGGTGCGCTGTGGTGCATTGTGGTACACTGAGGTACACTGTGGTGCATTGTGGTACAGCATGATACACTGTGATGCATTGTGGTACAGTGTGATACACTGTGGTGTACTCTGGTGCACTGTGGTACATTGTGCTACACCGTGGTGTGCTGTGGTACAGCGTGATACACTGTGGTGTACTGTAGTGCATTGTGTAGCTCCATGCAGTGACCTTGGGGCTGTGGACAGCTGGCTCCAGGTCCTATGCCAGCACTTCAGAACTAGCATTCTAAGGCCTTTCCCAAACAGGAAACAACACACTGCAATTTGCTGTTGAAATGTAAGTTAATAAGTGCACGTTATATTTACGATAGTAGCTCTTAGAAACTCTTAGACTAATTTATTACTTTTTTTTGTAAATTAAAATTGCTTTTTAATTGAATGAACATCTGTTTCTCCTTTATTAAACCACATATCTAGTGGGCCACTTTATTATATTTTATTCCAGTTTTGCACCATAATGATCATATAAATGGTCATGTAGGTATAATCCCCTTAGGTCCCAGTCTGTGGAGTTTGTAAATAGCCTCTCTCTCTTTAATCATACGTGGTTCAGATATGAGGAGGGTCACACTGGCTATGTGACTAAGGTTTGTGGTCATGTTGTAAATAATACTGTCAGTCCACAGCTGGAACAAGAAAAAAAATTAATCTTTTTATGGAAAATGTGACTCACATTAGTGAAATGTGAAAACTACTTGGATGGAATTGTTTGTTTTTCTTAAACTGTGTGGTTTAACTGTATCATATGAATATATACGGTCTGTTATTGATGACCTTTTTTAAATAATTAAACTGTTGACATCATTAAAGATGTATATGGTATTTGCTTCAGGCCCTGTTCAACCAGGAAGTTACTACTGATACAACAAGAACAGTGTTTGAAATGTTTGCAAAATGTACACTGATTTGTTTTTCAGTAAAATCCCTTTTCTGACTGCAAGGGTTAGATAGGCAGATAAAAAATGTTTTAAAGATTCTTGGTAGCAATGATATGTGTCAATCTACATGAAGTTAGATGTGATCAATATGGTGTGTGTGACGTATGGTGTGTGTGACGGTGTGTGTGTGAGAGATAAAGAAGAATAAGCACATTTGGTTGTGGTGTTTAACCACACTGACTAAATGTTTGCAACAGAGATGTTTTCCGTAGGACCCACCTTCTGTGGTTCTACAACTTCATTTTCAAGGTCTAAGTTGTTTTGGGTCACTGCAAAGGAGTGGCAATATAACAGCTTAGACATCAGATACATGGTCACATCAGAAGAACTCTGTCTATGTTAAAGAAGCATAGTGTGAACTGTAAAATATTGTCTAGGAAAGAAATCAAAATCCACGATGTAGCCCTGCAACTGAGTTCAGGTATTCAACTAAGGACACCATAGACTGAAATAATAACTAACATTAGTGGAGTTCCCTTTAATAACTAATATTAGTGGAATTACCTTTAATATCTAATATTAGTGGAGTTACATTTAATAACTAACATTAGTGGAATTACCTTTAAAATGCAACTACTAAGTGTAACTATAAGGACATTTTCACTGGCCCTTGCACCATCTGCTGGGAATCAGATGGGACTGTCATGGCCTGCTTAAGGAACACAAGACTTTATTATCAAAGCTAATAAACAACGACAACAACAAAATACTGTAAACCCATCATTCTCTGTTTTTCTTATCTTCTCAAATTCCTTCAGATTATTTAGCTGCTCTGGGACAGAATGCAAAACAAGAAAAAAGTAGAAAGAGAAAAACCAAAACAAAACAGTACTGTTACTATTTTAGCAGTTTTTTCTAGAATACTTTTTCATAACGCTCCCCTCAGAAAAGTTGTAGAAGAGCTATATCATTATACGTATGCAACAAAAGGATCTCTTCAACAGCTCACACAGCGCTTTAAACCTGCTCCCTAGGAATGTACGGCTATCTGATTGTATTTCATCTTGATCTGGAGCCCGAGCAGTGCACATCTAGCTCTGTTCTTCCTTGAACAATTTGCTTGGCCCCCAGTGCTGTGTAAATTAGTGAGCCTCTCCACCCTATTACTCAGTAAGAAAAGCCCCGCTATATCTCAGGGTGACAGCACTTAATCTCTGTCCCAGACTTCAGGCTGCCTGGCCTTTGAAGGCAGGGAAGCTGCTTTTTGTAACTCCAGCGCAGGCCACTCAGAACTGGACGCTTCGTTCAAGCTCGCCGCGCAAATTAAAGGAGCCGTTGGTCTCATCTCAATGCAGAAGCCGGGCATCTTTAAAGGGGAATTGGAGCAGATGAAATGGTAAAACTACAACGTGGTCTGGAATAAACGTGGCTGGAGAGATCTGACTCTGACATAGTGATCTGTGTAAAAAGAGAAAGGGATGGACTAACTGCTCCTAAATTTAATTTATGTAGCTAATTCGTTTTTTGTTGTTGTTGTTGTTAAAGAGAAGCCAATGAACTGAGTTTGTAATGAAATGTAATGAAACTGAACATATGGAAATATTGAGGGTTGAAGGGTTTTTATGTGCAGTAAATAAATACATTTATACTGTACAGAATGTAAGATAGAGAGATTTTTTTGCAGTAAGGTTAACACATGATTCATGTTTTATGTAGAGGAACATGCAGTGAAACTGTGATTGTGTTTCTGTTGACGTTCTGTCACCTTCCCACCACCCACAATGTTTCTCAGCATAATCAACAACAAACTCTCTCATTCTGCCACTGCAGAAGTTCAGGACAACTTTGTTCCCTCCCTGAACCTCTCCACCACCAAAACCCACGGCTGATAACACCACCCTTCAGGTCTGCAGTCTTCACCCGTGGTATTAAGGCATGAGAGCAGGCCAGGTCCTACGCTGGCTTACTCCACAGTGAGAGCGAGCCTGATAAAGAGGACCCTGAAAGAAAAGCTGGAGAATAACAACCGCAAAAGCAATCCAGAAGCAATCCAGAAGAGATATACGCATGTGGAATTGCATCAGGGTTTTTCCATTTTTCACATCTAAACCGGTATTAAAAGGTTCTAAATAACAAGACATTATCCAGCAGAAGTTTAACAGGATGTTTCTCAAAACTCCAAAATAAAACAGGGACCACTTCTCATCTCAGCTTAACCATATGACACAGAGGAAGTAAATTCAAAATGAGAACATCACATTACAAAGCACAATCTCTGTTAAACAAACTACAGAACAGTCCAGATATATCCTTTAGGAGTACCCTGAATATAATTTATTCTTTTAATACTTTTTTGTGATTTTTGTATTCAGTTTATCACATCATATCCCTTTTTACGAATCTTTAACGAATACAGAGTAGCGTTTCCTCAGAGCACTCCCTTATAATAACTTGCATAATTAGTCCAGTGTTGAAATAAACTAGTCTCACAATCAATTACTAACAAGTAAATTATATGAATTTGTGCTTGATACACCATTCTGAAAATACATATAAATGTATTCTACCGATATCATGTTGGCATGGCGATGCATCACTGGAACTGAACCAATAATGCACAGATGGTATTGATCTGGATCATCATTATTTATGAGTAGAACTATGAGACAACAGAACCACATCTGTCATTACCAGGAGTTTTTCCCTCGTTACTGTCTGCTGACTCATTATGGGTCACATGTTTATATACAGAACCATCCCTGGCTGCTATAATAACCTTAGGAAAAGACACGGGCACTCTAAAGGAGCCTGGTGTGGAGCTAATGAACAGAGGAGGTGGTACACGGAACAGCGAGTGTAAACTCTCAGGCTGATCCTGTGCTGATAACGCCTCCAGCTGGCGGAGTGGTCAGGACAGCTGACTGTGTTGCTGCCCCTATGCAAACCCTCCGGCTGGGGGCGCAGGGGCCGCCCAGTCACCCCATTAGATAAGAGAGGGAGGCTCTGATGAGTCAATGAGTCTTTGGTACCATTAGAGAACTAACAGAGATAAGGGGGGTGGGGGGTTAGTCCCTGACCCGCTGACCTCATGTGTTGTGTTTAGAGATCTACATGATTTGGAGTGGCAGGTACAAGATCAGGTGTGGCTCTGACCCTACTGAAAATCTGACACACTCATACTGGAGTTCACTGAGTCAACAGTGGACGTATTTTTAGTTTTGGGGCAAACACTGTGCCCGGAAAACCAGCCCATGCTTGGATAAACGAAGACATGCAGAGCAGTGGTTGAAATTATCTCCAACTGCTAGGTAGGCAAAATAAAGAGGAGGGGGGGGGGGGTGGAGGGAGTCAGAAAGAAAGAGATGGGAAGGAAATTTCACAGGTTGGCCCATGTCACTAGGGATAATATAGTAACAGCCTGTAGTTAATGCTGGGCCATGGTACGAATCTGCTCACTCATTTACTGCAGAGGGTGCATTCCATCAGGCCGACCACCCCCCATTCAACAGCACTTTATATGAGCAATGAATGGTTAAAAAAAAAATTTATCCATTTTAATAAACAGGATAAGACTTTACAACTTGTTAATATATTATATAAAAGACATACGGTAAATAGTATAGTACGCATCAACCTGACACCAAGGAGAGACCTCACAAGTTTCTACGAGCATTAAAACGTCGGACTTTGAGGTAAAATGGCGGCACTAAACCACTCCGCACATTCACAGCCACTAAAACTGACTGACACAATAAGGTAAGCGCTGCTTGACTGACACGCAGCGGCTAACATTCCCCAGCCGACTCGCGCGGTCGCACACGTAACAGCGGATGCAGACGAACAAAGAGGAGCTCGCTTAGCCTCCGCACGTGCAGTCCTACTGCCTGACAACTCTACCGCCATCCCATAATTTATCCCCGGGTGTAAAAGAGGGTAACTAAGTGATCGGCTTTGATTTAAACTGCTTTTAAAATTCCCCTTTTCCTCGGAACATGGGCAGAAGAGGTATCGTATAGCGTGTTGCTGGAATTTCTCAAAGGAAAATTGGCATGTTTAAAGTTTTTAGTCTCCGAAGAGGAATCCAGAAATTAGCAGTTTGATCCCCGGTTTTTACTAAGCACTCACTAATATATTATGATCTGCGTGACCACAAGCGATTTGAATTGGTATTTCAGTTGCAAGTAACAAATTTTCACACAGCAATACACAGCAGAACACTCCCCAGTGCCCATTTTAGATCCTAAAGGTTTCGCAACAACTTACGCAATAAAATGAATAAATACATTTTACAAAGCCTGCGTGAACCTACGCCTTCGTGGTTGGCTGTAATAATGGAACTGTGAAGACATCCAGCAGTAACAGAGCAGAGGTAACGCGCAGGCCATCAGAGCGCTCGCAAATCCTTCACAATACCTTTGGGACCACTGTGCCCAAAGTAAATAGAGGATATTCAGTTCCTTCAGCACTCCCAGTAGCAGCCAGAGTTCATTACGCGCTGTTTTCATTTGTCAAGGCTAATTTAGGAATAAGAGCAATTCTTGGTTTAACAGGGTAAACACGTGCCCTTATCTCCATGTTGAAATTCTGATGTATTCGGAAAAGGGATTTCCAAAAACGTTCCCTGATGTGATAGCATCTTGCGTAAACAGCCTATAACGCACACGCACACCAACAAAAACTACTGGAGAAAAATGTAGTCCAGAAGGGTTAGGATATTTATAACAGTAGCCTACGCGTATGTCACTGATAGGATGTTTGTCTACTGAATACTTTGTTAAGATCAATTTTTACCCACAGTGTATAAAGGTAAAGAAATCTAAGTGTGTGGAATGAAACTCAGTAGAAGACACTTTTAAGTCAAGTCCCCTTAATCCTAATTATACACTTAGTTTAGAAGATACCAATCAAGCAAATAGCTGTTCTTGCGTTACGTCTTAATGTTAGATTACGCAGATCATGGGATCCAACGAAAGCGAATAAATAGATTTAACGAGTGAATTCGTTCGATTTTTTAAAACAATTTAACTCTCTCCACCTCGTGGCTTGCCGTCTTTTTTCTCCAGCAGACAGCAGAGTGTTCCTCGCGTTTGTTTGTTTGAATTACTCTTCTAACACCATGGAAGTATATATTTATATAATTTATTATTATTAATGTCGTTTCTTTATTTTGTATATTAGTTGGACATGTGAGATATGTTTACAGCGGAGGAAATTTGAGTACTGGTACGTCCTACTAAAGTCATCCATTTGACGAAAGCAAGGAAATCGCGCCCTCTGGTGTCTATTTATTTATCTGGCGTCACTCATACAACCTACTCATTATTAGATGCCTCCCTGGAATGTAACCGCAGTCCATTTCCACTCACGGCGCAGATTGATGATGCAAGGTTCTAGACCTTGGCATAGCCTCGATGAATCACAGTTGTGTTGGGACACCTGGTGTTGCACAAATGACCCATTGTGTGAGCACAAGAATAACAGCTCGTAACATTCCATTTTGGCTGCAACCCTGTTTATTTTAATACATGAAGGGGCACAGATTAATCCTGACCTTGGACTACATTACACTGTCAGTGAGGATTCTTCACTGAGGACTAGGTATCTGGAAAAACAGGCTACGCCAGTGTGCTATGGAAATGTTATATATGGCACTGAAAGATTTCTTACAGCATCAACTATAACACAGATCCAGACTGAAGGCTCAGATCTAGGCCTTAGACTTAGACTTAGACTTAGACTCAGGTTGCTTTTGTCTTGTGATCATGTACCATGGTTGACAAAGAGTCAAAGATGTACAATGTAAACACGGCCTTATAAATGCCTTAATGGAACACTGAACAAAATATTGGACTTTTAATTGTGATTTAATTGTGAACACTGGTACCACAAGACTTTTTACCACTTTAATAGTCACCTACATATTTATGTTGTTTCAGTCATAAACTAAAAGTTAAACTGAATACATGTGATATGGTCTATATATATTCAACAGTCTCAGTCACTTTTTCAGAGAAGATTCCATTGCATTAGGCTGGGTCTGCAACACACATTCACACACACACACCTAGAGGTCAAAGGGGAGTCCCACAGGTCAAAAGGCCAGGTACACCAGATGGTCCCTGTTCTTCATACGATTCAGTTCTGTCATCACTTATCGGCTCTAAGTGTGGGAAAGCAAATGATCTGTCCCACTTCCCCCTGGAGAAGATCCCCTCCCCTAAACCCAGGGACCATCACATCACTCTCCTGCACAATTGCCTCCCTCAGGTTAGTGACCAGGTATAGAGAATTCATCAGGACATTGAGGACATCAGGCTATTGAAGACTTACTGCCAGACTCACTGCCACTGTTCAATGCCTCCAACAGCTCCCTTTCTGTGCATCACCCCCCCCCCCCCCCCCGTTCCCCTGGAATCACGCACAACATGAGGTTACTGCTGACCACTGGATTCAGGGTTGTCCTGGTTCCACACAGCGTCAGGAGTCCCGTCACACCAGCCTGGGGACACGGTTTGGGTTGTACTTCAAGACACTTCGCATGATCAACAAATGTATCACTTTCATGTATCCCTTCTTAGACTGGTGGTCCATGGTCCACTGGTTGATGTGAACCCACAAGGGGATCCGTCTTTTCTGCATGTTGATGGAACTCATGCCTACTCAGCCTGACCTTTCCCAATCCCACTCCCAATCCCTATTAGACTCACACTCTCAATCCCACTCTCATTCCCAATCCCATTCCCACTGTCTAGTGCACTGAGGAGAAGGTGGTGGGTTCCAGCGGATCACATCTTGGATCGCATTCTTAGCAGGAATTTCCATTACCTGATGGTTCTGCACTGCGTCCTCAGTCTGTTTTTCCAGTGAGTATTTATGAGCGCTTGCTTTCCTGTATTCTTTGGCATTCTGTGATCTTCCTGACATGTTTTTTGGATTTTTGGATTTTGCCTAGCAACTTAGATCTGCTTGTCTTTTCTTTTTTGCGTGCAGGTTTGTTACATTTGACTTTTCAACTGGTTGGCTTATAGTCCTTCCATCTTTACACACCTTGAAAAAAGTTTCTTGTTCTCACTGTAACCTTTGACAGCTTATAAAACACTCTCAGATCATTTTAGAGCTAGAGTTAGAGTTTGACTCAGGAAGAGTAAACTACTCTGTTTTATACTTACAATGCAAGGTAAGCTGAGGTTATTGGTATTTTCATACACAGTAGCAATTCAAAGTGATTAATTATACAAAAAAGTAAATAAGTGGTTGCTTGTGACCCATGGCAACCCTCAGGATGCTCTTGTCTGGACTTTTTTTTTAGTTTACATGTGCTTCACTTTGACCATTTCCAACAAGACGATTAAATATCTTCATTAAGCCATGCAGCTGGTTCATAGATCTATTTAGCTCTCTCATCAAATAACAATGGTCCCACTCATTATATGCTCAGTGCCTTGAACATACAACACACTGGATGTGCTCAAGCTTCCTGTACTTGCATGAGAAAAAAACAGATTATTTTATGTAGGATAAAGATGAGAGATGTGGACTTGCTGATTATCTGGACTCTAGTTCTCATATCCTAGGAATTCCAGAGCAGTTACTACATCTGCACTGGGGCATCTCAAAAAGACTTCAATAACCAGAAGCTTCTTCTCAAAACAGGACTGTGAAAAGTTCATTTGTGCAGTTATTTCTAGCAGAGCGTTGATTCCTGAGATGGTCTCCTTATCGGACGTCAAAATGCAGCTGCTAGTTCTCACTAGAAGAAAAATAATGGAATTTTTTATGTTTTTATTTTTTTATTTTACCTTCTTAAATTCTTACTCTGGTTCCCAGTGTGCTGCAGAATTAAATTACTCATTTCTGAAATCACGAAATGGTTTAGGACAAACATTTCAGCCTGATATTTCACGCCATATAACCTGAGAGCAAGATCTGTAGTACACACTCAGATCTGTAGTACACACTCAGATCTGTAGTACACACTCAGAGCAGAGAAGTAGCATTTAGCTTCTATGTTTCTATTTTCTATTTCTCAGAAGGAACCAACTATCAGAGAAACTCCCTGCACACAATTTGTTACCCACATTCTAGTGTTAAATTGATTTGTACGTTTCCACAGAACCACTGTTGGCTGGATATCTTTCTGTCTATGACACCTCTCAAGCCAACAGACACTGACACTGATGTAAAAACACCAGCAACACTGATACACCTGATGAATTAGCAGCCAACTCAACAACAATAACCACCAGCATGTTAGTGCTAGTGCTGTGTTAAGAATACTCCACTACTCCAGTCATATGTGATCAGGACTGGGGCTTTTAGGTCAGAAATAATCCAGTTATGAACGGTGTAGAGAGTAGCTAATCAACCACAAACAGAAAACTGCCCTTGAATGTCCATTTAAAACATACTTGAAGGACTCTGCCACCAGACATAACCACTGACACACTGCATTCAAGTTTGTTCTTGTTAAGAGTTTGCTCTTATTTACAAGTAAAAGTATCATTTCCAAAGATGTTTGCTTTATATTATTATTTATGATCCATTGTTCCTTATTAATTGTCATTATTTCTTATATTTCATTATAGCAACGAAGGATCCATGAGGCCCAGGTACATATATGAGCTTCCTCAAACAAATGATACAGTGTAAGACTGAAAGACGCACAGAAAGGATCCTTAATTTAAGTATTCAGCCACATGAGGGCAGTGTTATCCTTTAAGTGTGTGCCAGAGCAAGCAGGAAGTAGCCATAAAACGAGCATAAAGCGTGTGCATGGCGTTGTGAGTCCGGTAGCGCGCAGTTCAGTAAACAGATTGATTAATTAACTAAAACGTGATTATTTAAACAAGACGGAGGTTTGGCCCTGCAACAGAACGGTGTACTGAAACTATAAAACACGAGTATATAATAAACACGGACACGCACGTGACCATTCATTCGTACACTCACAATCATTATGTCTTACAGACGCGCGCGAACACACACACACACACACACACACAAAGACTTTCTTTAAACTGTTGTTTTCATAACCACTCTTACCTGAACGCGACTTCGCCACATACACACACACACACACACACACTTACACAGCTTCATACAAGACTATTATAAGGGAAGCAGCTCTACAGCTGTGCTTTAGTTACTGATTCATACAGTGGAATTATGCTGACACACCTGTACATACACAACAGCAAAAACAAAAATCCAATACCAAATAAATTATAATGCTCAGAGATCGGAGGAAAACGGAGTCATTTTCTGGCCTCATTTGACCATTTAATATAAGATCTGATTTGAATATTCCTCTAAGCAAAAGTGCACAGGTAAACGTATTGTTTCACAAGCTAATACAGTGGAGCCTCAGAAGCTGTTTTTTTTTTTTTTGCAGCACACGTCAGATGACCTTTGTGTTCACGAGCGGGAAGAGCAGATCCGCTGTGGCAAAACACAAACCCAGCGTGTTAGCAAGTCAAATGAACCCATGGCGCATATGCTAATGACACGTTTGATTTGCTGGTGTCCTGGTCTCAGTATGTAAATGCTCATGTTTGGTGAGAGTCCCGGTGAGCAGGACTCGCTCTGCCTATGGGCCCCGAGTCTTTGGACTGCCTCCCAAACGCGGAGCCTGATGACACGGCTAACGCAAACAGCGGGAGCTGGATCTGTTACACACAGCTGTTTCGGACCAACAGCTGCCCTGCTACTAGAAACAAAAGCTTTTTTTTTTGCTTTTTTGTTCCCTCAGTTCTTTGATGAAAAGCATCATTTTACAAGATGGTGATATTTCTTTGTAATTACTATCGTTGTTATTAGACATGACGATCAGGGACACCAGTTATTCACAGTGGGAACACAAATGTGTATAAAAGAATAACGGACTTCCTTGTGTCTCCCCAACTCCCCAAGAGGTTGAGGACTTCTACAATTCTACCACCTGGCCAGCAGCTCCCAGTGTTTCCCCTTTAGTCTTTAACCATTACAGCATCTCAACAGAAGCTGCTCGAAACAGGTGCTGTTCTGCTCTTTACACACTGCTTCCATTAATCCGTCCATACACTCGTCCCTCCATGCATCTTTTCATTGTCTTTTTATCCACTGGTCCATCTATCCATCCCTTTAACAATCCACCCACCCATTCATCTCTTCATCCATCCTTTTTATATATCAAATTCTGTCCTTTATTTATCAGTCTACTCTTCCCTCTATCCATCTGTTGCTCTCTCCACAAGTAGTAAAAACATTATAGTATAGGGTAACAATTTCCCCAGATGATGCTGATAAACCTCTGTGTGTTTTTGTGTATGTGTGAATGTGCAGGTATGTACGCATGTGTATAGGTGTGTGTGTGTGTGTGTGTGTGTGTGTGTGTGCTTGTGTCTATATTGATTGTGTTTGTGTGTTTTAGGCATGTGCATGTATGTGTATGTGTCTGAGTGTGTACGAACGTGTGTGCATGTGAGTGTATGTGTGTGTGTGTGTGTATATGTGTGTGTGCATGCGTGATTCCTGAATGAGATGACATGCAGCACACCCAGGAGGGTGCAGCTGTGCTGGAGATCACCACTGATGAGCTGGATTATTAGAAGCAGCAGAGGTGTAGCTCAGTTCTGAAGCACTGCACAGTTGTGTTTTCTCTGCTCTTACACACCTCGCTCCAATCACAAATCAGTTATCGAGTCAACTGTTAAGTGATAAAAACAATACACTAAAATGTGCCTCACTGAGGAACAATTTGTGTTGATTTAATATTGGCCTTTTCAACAAGGTCACTATTTATAAATTGTTAGGGGACCTGGTTTATTGGAATTTGGCTGTTACTCACAGTTTGTTAAAAATTCCAGGACTATCAGGAGGATGTGTGGTAATGGTGCAGGCCTATCAGGAGGATGTGTGGTAATGGTGCAGGCCTATCAGGAGGATGTGTGGTAATGGTGC
>JAOYMR010000009.1:1646771-1668517 GCA_025802075.1 Tenebrosternarchus preto | reverse complement strand
TAATTAAGAGTGAAGGAGAGACTGTATCACTGGTCGTAATTAAGAGTGAAGGAAGGACTGTATCACTGGTTGTTATTAAGAGCTTTGACACCAGACAATAGTGGCAAAGACATGATGTTAGCAGCTGGGATAAATGTGTTCTTTTCAGTATGAATATTTCACAGGATGAGAGGGGAAGGGAGTAAGTGAATGGAGGAAGGTGGGGGAGGGTGATGAGACAAGGATAAATCAGTGATTTAATTAAGGGAAAACTTGTGATTAGAGACATGAATGGCTTCTATTTGGAGCTGTGTGGAGTCTAAGCGCTTTCCAGGGAGGCGAAGCCGGGCTCGGAATCGCCTGGAGACAACAGCGGGTTCTCTTATCCAGGAATATTATCCACTCAGGCTAGACGATGCAGAGGAACACAGCCCATGTTTAACCGTGCTGCTCGCCGTTCCTGTTCTCCCAACACTCAGACCCGCCTCTCCTGCAGAGGGTTGTGGGGGAGGGCCAAGACTGCAGCGGGCAGGTTGAGGAGATAAGAACTGGGCAGAGATCCGCACTCATGTGCCAACATCCTGCAGGACTGCTGATCCTGGCCTGACAAACCAGCTTCACCTAAAAGGTGGACTGAGAAACACAGTCAACAAAGCAATGAGAGTCTTATCATGGTGGATTTTGCTGAGTTTCAGTGTATCCTTCTCAGTGTGCCTTTTAAGTTCCCTCAAAATAAGAAAATATTGCAGGCCCTCTCTCACGTACATGCCCTGAATTAATAATGCATAAGTTACTGCTTATATAAGTTAACAGCCTATATCTAAATGTTGTTGGTGCTGGAATAACCCTCAGTCTGGTGTCATAAAGAAACCAGGGGACGTTTACCCCAGTAGTAGGATGGATAAATGCAATGATCTCAATAAAATCTGTTATAAATAAAATGAAAAAGTGAGATGACCTTCTGGGAGTGTCAAACGTCAATGAAAGCTGAAGTCTTCATTGGCTGGTATAAATTCTGTCTGTGAAGGACCACGTGGCTGAAGGCAAACCTGAAGCACAAGCAGGAAGTAGCCGGCCACAGCGTATCTGACCCTTTCAACTAATAACAAACAGAGAAGACGCTAAAAAAATATGTCAAGTTAACAATAGTTTGACCTGTTTTTACCCCATGTAAACACAGGTTTGGGGTGAAAGGCTTATCAAAGGTTCTTCTCTACTCCAGTCATGAACAAGGCATAAAGAGTGTGTTTGAAAAAAGGGTTCATTTACTAAAGCTTAACAAGGATCATTTTAGGCCTTTTATATCTGAATAAAAGCAACAACAACTCTAAAAAAAAAACAAACAACTGAAGAGACAGCGTGTGGAAGGTGCTCACGGCAGGTGTTAGTGGAGCTACTCCAACACGGCTGCAGCAGAAGCAAGATCAGGTTTACCCTTCGCAAAGGCTTCTGAGCTCCACGGAGAGGCACCTGTGTGGATATCTGTGGTTACCCACGGTTATTGCAGAACCAAGGTCAAAAGCTTCGTGTATTCAGTCTGCAGGAAAAACAAGCCTCTAGACCTTCATGGTTTGTCCCTTTTCATAATGTCCCCCCTTCCCCTGTCTGTTGTCCCCACCCTTCTACCTCCATCCTAACGACGGTTCCAGCCTCCTTGCCTGAGAAATGCTCTCATCAAACTCCACTTCTCTTTTAATCGCCACAGTAAAAGTGGAGGGAACTGGCGTCCGGCCTGACGGTGACATTTCCAAGCTTTCCTCCATACGAGCTGCTCGTGGAGAAACAAATGACCACGGTGTGTGTGTGTGTGCGTGTGTGTGTGTGTGTGTGTGTGTGTGCTGTCGAGACCGAGAGGTTTTTTCCCCACTGCGTCATTACGTTTGTCAGTGGTGCCCATTTCCAAATTGAAAAATCTGAAACAATAAACGATAGCAAAGCCGTTAATAACTGTTAAGAAAATTACATTTGGAAAATTGCATTTAGGCAATAACCTTTTCTCCCTGTAATTAAATGACAGAAAGGTCTCCGCTTTTAATTAAGTCAGCAATTTACAGTTATGAAGCCGTACTTCCCTATGCAGATTAGAGGGTGATGGGTCACAGAACACCCTGGCTGCGTTTTGAACAGAGCTGATCTGGTAATTACTCCGCTGTTTCAGTGGTGACCATGGTGAACCTGTGTCTCTGTACTCTCTCTCCCTCTCTCTCTCTCTCTCACACACACACACACACACACACACAGCGAGTTCTCTACACCATGATGTATGACCAGGATTAGTCACCGTTCTGCCACTGCCATGTCAAGCATCTTTAAATTAAAATGGATTTAAAATGAGGGGCATCAGTGGAGGGAATAATGTTTGAGGAAGTCTGAGTGTGTGTGTGTGTGGTGTGTGTGTGTGGTGTGTGTGTGTGTGTGTGTGTGTGTGTGTGTGTGTGTGTGTGTGTGTGTGTGTGTGTGGTGTGTGTGTGTGGTGTGTGTGTGTGCACACGTGAATGAATAGCCTCACAGACACCAGGGGAATACATCATTGTCCTTCTGGGGCCTTTATTTCTGTCTCTTAACTGTAGTTGCCTAAAGATTTATGGCGGTGGACAAATGCACTGGTGTATTTATAAACATATGATGGAATTTCATCCCCAATTTATTCCTGTTGGTTAATGTTGCTCATGAAAAGGAGATTAAATACAGTTTTCGACAGTGTGGAGAGCGTCATTAATATTGTCTTCATTTTTATTTATCTAACCTCCACAATTCATACAGCACATTGATTATCCTGTTGTAGCTTCATGCACTCAGAGCCATTATTCTGGAGACACTTGGAGGCTCCCTGGGGTGTGGCGGGGCCATCGTTTAGAGGAGACTGTGTAATTGTTTGGTTAGAAGGGTGTTAATTCACCATTTTCACTGGCCTCTGGGAATGTGACATTCATTAGACAACATAAAACTGTTGCCAGTGCAAATCGAGCTAATGAAAGCTGTCAGCGGTCTGACACTTACAGGAATTACAGGAGTGTGATGGCGGTCTGTCTTAATGGTGGTGAGAGGATCATGGTCAGGGCATCGGAACGCGATTAGCGCGGCAGGGACGAGCAAGATTCTGTTGTTCTGTCCACACCAAGTGTTTCAGACCGTCTTGGTCCACTCTGGTCAGGGGAGATGCTGTTTACATGCTATAAAAATAAAGAGCTTCATTCAGATATAACAGAACGTCAGATACATTGTTGTACAAGAATAATGGCTCATAGTGGTCCACTTCCCTATGGAGAACAATTAGCATTGTAATATCTACTCATATAGAAATACTCAGATTGGTTGGTGCATAGAAGAATGGCACCTGCAGACTACAGAACAGCCTCCTGAATGGGAGGAGCACTGATCCATCTCCTTCGGCGAGTGAGAAAAACAGAGGACATCTCTGAAAGCTCAGCTACTTGTGAAGCTTGTGAAGATACCTATCAAAGCCTCACCGTCTGTTCAAACAGAAAACCATGTGTGTATGTGTGTGTGTGTGTGTGTGTGTGTGTGTGTGCACGAGTGAGTGTGTTTGATTACAGCTCATAATGAATCTGGCTCCATCGAAAAGAAGTTCAGAAGCAGGTCCCTTGAGTTCCAGCGAGACGGTGAAATCATTACCCCACTCGGCGAGCATCAAGTGCACCAATCCAAATTGTCTCTGCGTGGCCGATATCAAAGGGTAATCCATCTTAGCAGCACAGCCGGCTGCAGACAGAGGAAGAGGCTGGTGCTTGTAATCTGACAGAGGAGCCTGTGCAGAGTTGTTGGGCTTGCAGAGAGACAGAGGGCTACAGCTGGCATGCAGGGAGTCTACAGCATATGTACCGTCCCCGAGCACAGCCGTCTCCCTTCAGCTGTTCACGCTCATACCGGCACGGAGCAATGGACCGTTACAACTGCCTTGAGAGACACGAGAGAGAGAGTGTGTGTGTGTGTGTGTGTGTGTAAGTCATGTGTGAGAAAGAGAGAAAGACAGAGAGAGAGAGATTCAGTGTGGTAAGTGTGTGAACGTTCATGGGATAAAACGAAACAGTGAGTGAAGATGTGAGTGAACAAGCTAAAATTTCTAAAGCAGGAATTCAGAAGAACATGGTGAACATTCCAGATACCAGCTGCTTTCTCATTCAAATCCATCATGAAACATTTAAATACCTCCACACATCAGCACCATTCACTTCAGTCTGATATCATAAACATCCACAATACATCCAAAACTACCCCAGCACTACAGTATAAATACAACATCCACAATACATCCAAAACTACCCCAGCACTACAGTATAAATACAACATCCACAGTACACCCAATACTACCACAGCACTACAACGTAAAAACAACCAACACTACAGTATAAACACAACCAGCACTACAGTGTAAACCACAACAGCTGAAAATATCGAGGAGCCACTACAGCAGAGGTCTGGGTCTGTTTCTGGTTCTGGCTCTAGTTCTAGTTCTGGGTTCTGGTCCTGATTCTGGGTTCTGGTCCTGATTCTGTTTTTTTTCTGGATCTGGTCTTAGGTCTGTTTGAGGATGTCTTTCTGGGTCTGAGTCTGGTTCTGGTTCTGGCTTGGGATCAGATTGGCGCAGTGCTTGGCCGTGGCATGTGGCCCAGTCAGTGTGTGGGTGCTGGGCTGGAGAACAGCTGGCCGGGGCAGACTGAGCCGAGTGGCAGAGATACAGCGTGGCAGGAGCAGCTGGGCAGGTGGTGTCGGAGGTGAGGGCAAGTGATGGGAACAGAAGCCCCATATGCTGATACAGCTCCTACCAGAAGGCCTTCAGCAGCCGCAGACTCGTTCGGTGCCTGAGCAGTGGACCCAGCGCTCAGTACTGCAGACACAAGCTGGGACAAACACTCACACTCCAACTTATGACTGCAGGGATGTGGTGGAGGCTACAGTCGCAAACCTGCAGCTCAAAATGTGGTCATCAACAGCGCAGGAACTGAGAGGTCAGTCATTCCGTAATGGCAAAGCAGAAAATCAGAAATTAGACAAGTGATTTGTTTGGAAATTGATCATTAACATGATCAGTAATGTGTTCAGTAATGATCAGTAACATGTTCAGTAATGATCAGTAACATAATCAGTAACGGGTTCAATAATGATCAATGACATGATCAGTAACATGATCAGTAACATGTTCAGTAATGATCAGTAACATGATCAGTAACGGGTTCAGTAATGATCAATGACATGATCAGTAACATGATCAGTAACGTGTTCAGTAATGATCAGTAACATGTTCAGTAATGATCAGTAACATGATCAGTAACGTTCAGTAATGATCAATGATATGATCAATAACATGTTGAGTAATGATCAGTAACATGCTCAGTAATTATCAGTAACATTATCAGTAACATGATCAGTAACATGATCATGACCATGCTATCACAGCTCCTTCAGTAGACTAACTATAGTATTGATTTGAAAATCAGTTCATAAGGTTTTTAATAATGTTATAATGTGTAATGGGATAAAGTCAGGCGATGTCTCAGTTAACATCAGTTAACAGTAACAGTTATTACATCCTTTTTGTTTTCTGCTTTGAATCAGCTTTGATAGGGTTGAAAGATTCCCCTCAAAACACACTAAATCACCCCTCAAAACACACTAAATCACCCCTCAAAACACACTAAATCACCCCTCAAAACACCCTGTCCCCCTCTCCGCTAGTGCAGAATCATAAACACAAACTGAAGACCTGCATTACGGACATCAGTACATTCATTAATTCAGCATATCATACCATCAAACTTGCTCTCCTACTTTTACTTGACAGCAAAGTTCTTCCCGTCCGAACTCTGAAGTGTTGGGGGAGGGCAGGGGGGAGGGCAGGGGGGGGGAGACTTTCCTCCCAGACGGAGAATCCTCACAGCGCAGACCTGATGCTTCCACAAGCGCGTGAGCCGTGACGTCCGGCGTGATGGATCGCAGGGCGGCGTCATTAATCGCCGTGGAAGGGAGGGACCGGATCTCTAAACTCACCTGAGGTCACAGCTCAGGACGCGGTGCACACGGCATCGTTCATGGAAACACTCTGACTAGGGCCAGCACACAGTGTGCTCCAGAGCAGTGAAAGATCACCCTGCACCCAGCGCCTGCCTCTGGAGGAGGAGCAGGGTAAAGCAAAGCTCAGCAGTAATGGATAACAGAACGGTCTGAGTGGGAACCCATATGTGCTTCACTCAGCCCAGCTCCTCAGTGGTTGATGAAGGTACGCTGAAAACAGTGACTGTTTACTTAGCCAGTCATTATTAATTCAAGTCCATTAATGTCTCTCATATGTGTTTGTGTGTTTATTCTGTAAATTGTGTTTGTAAAGTGTGCAAACGTGCACACCCGTGTGTGTGTGTGTGTGTGTGTGTGTGTGTGTGTGTGTGTGCACATGTGTATTCTTTTCAAAGGGCACTGTGACAGTGTTGACCACTACAGCTGCACCAGGCTAATCCACTGTGCCAGAACACACAGGTGCCAACCTGAATCTATCCATCTGTCCCACACACACACACACACACACACACACCCCTAAGCAGAAGTGTACACACATATACATAAGCTCAAGTGCATGGGTGCACACACACACACACACACACACACACACACCTGACACATCAAATTATGTCCTTCACACAACCCCTCCATTTCATGTCACTCTCTGCTAGAAAGAAATAGGTACATTCCTTACCATGAAGTCCATATTTACCAGTGAACTTTCACACGTGTTCATTTGAGAGGGACGGTACAACACCTCACCAAGAATGTTTTAACACTTTAGAACTTGGAAATATATATAATACGATATAGAGAGAACTCTTTCCCAACAGTGTGGCAGAGAGTCACCAGCAGCAAACACAGGGGACATACACTCATCACTCCAAACTCCAGCACACACATGTGGATCTGTGTTTGTGTACATGTGTATATGTGCATGTGTGTCTGTATGTTTGTGTGCGTCTGTGCAAGTGACTCTCTACAAGTGTGTGTGTGTGTGTGTGTGTGTGTGTGTGGTGTACATATGTGCATGGATGTGTTTGTGCAGGCATGTGTGTGTACGTCCGGGGGAGTGTGTATTTATGTGTATGTACATATGCGCGTGTCTATCTGCGTGCGTGTGTGTGTGTGTGCGCGTGTATGTATGTATATATATATATATATGTGTGTGTGTGTGTGTGTGTGTTTCAGGCAGCAGAGGGCCTTTCTGGGCAGCGAGTGGTGGATGTTCCTGGATGGCTGCTGCAGGCCTGGAGGGAACGGAGAGGCTGAGGCATATGCTGCCTAGCAGGTGAAGCTGCTTTTGTTCCAAGTCCCCCTCTCGCTCCCTGCATACACGCCTGGCTCCCAGCTCAATAACATTAGCATGACCTTAAGCCCGTTAACCCCGAGCAAACTTTTCCCCACTCATACATCAAAACCATGCGCTGCACAAAGTGAGGAACGCTAAAATAAAACAGCGTCTGTGCAAAGTGAGGAACGCTAAAATAAAACAGCGTCTGTGCAAAGTGAGGAACGCTAAAATAAAACAGCGTCTGTGCAAAAGGCACAAGGAGATGAATTCAGACAGTTTTGTTTTTACCATTTCATAACATCAGAGGCTTCCAGTGAATGACTCTTACATGAATGACCTTTTATGATGCAAGTGATAAGAAGATATTTTGTGCATGTACACACACACACACACACACACACACACACACTGTAAATGAGCATTTTATCAGTTAGTATAAACTGATATATGGATGAATAAATACTGAACTGATCATTCTTTGCAGTATTTAACATATGCATTTGCAATATAAATGTATTTTCAAAGCACTGAGCTAAACACCTGTCTTGATCAGACCCAGGCCCTTTTTAAAGGTCCAGTAAAAGCCTAGGACTCAGGACTCCAGAACAGAGAGTCATCTGACCACAGTGACCAACAGCGGTGCCAGGAGTGGAAAATTACAACATGCAATGGACAGGAAAGGTATGTCAGTCTGCCACTTACATCTACAGAGGAGGTGCAGAACATTTCATTGAGTCTGTGATCCTAGAAGCAAAGGCTCGACTCTGTGTGGGCTTGGAGAGAGAGAGCTGACCAGCTCTGTGTCAGAGCCCCGGCTCAGATAACACTGGCAGTGTGTGTGTGTCACTCTGAGGGCTGTTGGGTTGTGAAAATTAATGTGCGTTCGTCAAACTTGTGTGTGACATGAGAGGAGTGGGATACTGAAACAATGCTGTGTTTGTAGAATGATCAGTACTAGGACCATATGCCTGGGTTATCATGGTCTTAGCTTTCAGCATTTCCACACTGAGTTCCTAACATAAATAACAAATGTGAGTCCTCATTTGCCTCTTCACACTGTGTGTATTCAGGAGCCAGAAGGAAATCATGGGGAGATCAGACCAGCTGTGGAAGCTTGAGTCCACAGCAATGACAGAGACCTGCAACCTTGAACAAAACCTTGGGTGCAAAGCTGAAAAAAAACCCCACCACAACCTACACAAAACCTACAAAAATGTAACAAAAAATGAAATGCAACAGCCATTTCTTTTAACTATCAAAAGGTCAACTGTTCAACAAGGAGCTTCAGTGAGAACTGATTTTCTCAGTGAGAACTGTTTTTCTCAGTGAGAACTGATTTTCTCAGTGAGAACTGTTTTTCTCAGTGAGAACTGATTTTCTCCTCCCATATGAGGGTGAAGTTTAAACCGAATCCCACAGAACAGTGCAGGCAGACCAGGTGGAATCCAGATAGAATCCTTAACGCTTGGTAACAGTAGACAAAACAAAATACTGTAAATACTTAAAGACAACAAAACAGGTTAAATAGTACATATTACTACTTACGGGTAATATTACTTACTAGTAGCATCACATATTAATTTATAAATATGCACTTTTACAAAATCATGGTATTTGTACGTATTTTGTGTTTTTTGTGGAAGAGTTCTATATTAATGTTGTTCTTAGACTTCAGCTTCATGTACTAGAAGGGTTTGTTCCATGGAAACAGTAAAGCAGGAGGGCTGCTTTGTGCTCATTGGACATTCAGAGTTACACACTAATGGCCAGTTTCCCAGAGCCAGATTAAAGCTGAAGCCTACATTAATTAATATTTACTAATTAATTTATAATTGCTAATTATTTTTAATTAACAGAGATTTCTTCATGTCTGGGAAATGGGCTGTGTACTTTTAGCCATTATTCCAGACATTGTGTTCCACTCTGGAATCTGGCTGGTTGTGACCACTGTGGTCCTGTGGAATTATCCCAAATACTGTGGTCCTGTGGAATTATCCCAAATGCTTGACTCACAGCAGGAAAATTCCACCACTGGATATTCACCCCTCAGACATTCCCTTCTAAGAAGAAAAAGATGATGATGCACTGTATACAGAATTTGCATTTGAGCACAGAGTGAAAGCAATCTGAATCATATTTGAACCTGTCCTTCGCATAAAGATCTGAAATAATGCCTGATCTGGGATGGAGCTGGTATGGGACAGTGCTGCTTTGGGACAGTTCTGATCTGGGACAGTGCTGATCTGGGACAGTTCTGATCTGGGACAGTGCTGATCTGGGACAGTTCTGACCTGGGATGGATCTGATCTGGGACAGTGCTGATCTGGGACGTAGCTGATCTAGAATTTTCTACTTTATGGAAACCAATGCCATTTCATTTTAGAAAAAATAGAAAAGCGCTGACTAATGGATAGAAAGTTTTTAATTCCTGAGGTTAGTTACTTTGTCCAGCAAAAGAGCACAATATTAATTTCTCCCTTTTTCTGTGTTTATTAGTATCTGAATTAAAGATTAACCTTTCAAATCTGCGTGGTATTTTCTCTGTCCCCTCAAATGCAAAATTAATGCACATTTTTTAATCATTAGTTTAATTTCCACCATGATACTTTTGTTCCTTTGGCTGTTGAACTGTTACGGGTGTTACAACCCTTCAAATTGTTTGCCTCCTGCCGGCATTCTTTTTTTGAATAATAATTTATTTTTCTGAATAATTCATTAAGTATCATTAGCCAAGCGTGGCGGATCTCATTTAGCACTGAGGATCTCGGTCTTATGTGAGCTTGACACACAATCAAAGTTTTTATTGGTGCAGAAAATGTGTGAGCTACACATCCTAACAGCAGTTATAGGCTATCTAGGAGTGCTACAATACTCATACTGCTGGATTAACAGGAATTTAAATTAAACATGCGAGATATGCACTGGCTGGACCTGCAAACCAGACTAAAAATAATATAAACAAATGCAGTTTCTCTGAAACATGAACTTTATTTCAAAACAATTAACGGATTAACATAACACGACATAATTGACATCGTAGAGTTACGTAGCAGAACGGGAACCACGTGACGTACGGTATTTGTAATATTTAATTCGACATAAAGGAAATAGTCTATTATGATGCTCACCCCCTTTTAATCCCTTATTATAACGCTGTCAGTCTGGTATCTTCGTTCTCAGTTCAGAGCTGCTCAGTGACAATTTCAAACCCTGTTGTTTGTCTGCATTAGGGAAACAGCATGTTATGTGTGTCGGCTCACTGAATTAATCCAGTTCGCTGAATGCAGATTTCAATTGCGACTCTTTGTAATTCATCATGACGACATCATTCGCACCACCAACATATCTACGTGTGCTCTTATGGACACGCACTATTAATGAAACGTCACATGTGAAAAATGAGCCAGAATGTATTAGTCCTTTAAACAAAGTTCTTCAGGATGGCGTATTCCTATGTGGTTTAGGTCGAGACTGCAGTTGAAAAGAGGGTGTACATGTCAGAATAAACTTCTTTTTTCCCCATGAGGTGTGCAAACACGAAGTGATCGACTGAGAATGACGGTAACGCGACAGAGACACGAACTGGAGATTACAGACTTTAAGAGCGGTCGGTGTACGATACTTCAGCACAGTTAATATTCACATTCTCTGAAAAACACTAAAAAAAAAAAAGAACATCGGACTCGTGCGACACTGTATAGTACGCGGAACGGTTATGCGGGGAAAAACATGCATCCTTTAAAACTGCTCTACCCTTCCGTGACCCTCGTTAAATACACGGGGTTGCCCTGTTAAAAGACAAGCCAGGTTTGTGCTTAATGATCTTGAAAGAAATGTAATTGACTAGGCATTACCATCCAAATGGCCCCAACGCGCGCGCATGTTTACCACACTCGTTTTACGGGCCTGCGTCTTGCCCAGTGACACATTTTAAAAGTGGATTACAAGATGGTGGTTCGGGATTTTTGGGGTTACTTATAATATTTTTAGAACTAATTGAATTAAACCCATGATTAATCTTTTATGTTTATCGTGTATGAACATTTCCTGGTTTCCTTGAAACTCGTTTTCTATAATTTGCTCATAAACAATAATTATTCATTATTCTAAAAGAAGTAATCGTGCCTAAAGTAATGCTAAAGTTGTATTCAAAAATAAAAGTTACATCAAATAAGAGACTTTTATAAAATAAATATAGGGTTTGTCTACCGTGATCGTACAAGAGCGAACCGCTGGCGCTGTCCGTTCAGCACCACGTAAGATGCAGCGGAGTTACAGAGGCCCTCTATCGAGGCCTAAGACAGTAGAAGTAATCTTACTGCAATTAACAATAATGGATTATTACTGCTCTCACACAGGCGCGAGCGGACGTGAAGGGAAAACGTTGCTTTCACATAACAACTTGATAAATACTGTATATCTAAGAGTACATATAACCTGATAAATAGCGTATACCTAACAATATATAACCTGCAGGAAAACTACAATAACTTTTTAGAAATATATGGGAAATCGGGACCGTGCTATTTAAAATGTATTACTAAGTTACGAGGTTCATCTCTAAGGATTATAGACAAATCTTCAGAATTATTACCTCTCATTCTTCTGATCTTTTTGCACGGGTTTCTCGCGTGTCTACTACCCATCTTCCGCTAGAGGGCGGTCACGCACTTTTTTTTTTTGCACTGGACTGGAAAAAGATTTCAGAGACCTATCCACCACCAGCGGCTAATCAGGACATACATAAATAACTGACCAAAAGAAGCAAGTAAAGTTATCTTTATTTGATAAATGCAGTCTATATTTAAAAGTAAGCCTATATCTCAAAATTATTTGTTAGTCTATAAGATAAAAAAATTAGCAAACATTAGACTATATGTCGGCTATCCTAAGGCAAAATACAGATCACTCGACTAACCTAAACAGGCTAATGTGAAACTCATCGCCGACGCTTGATTTAGGAAAGAACAACTGTTCATCGAGGTTTTCTTCACATTCCAGAGCAAAGCTTGGTGCTGTTATGATACCTAACCCTAGCCCTAACCCTGCGGTGTGCAAACGCCACACAGTTTACATGCTGTAGTAGCAGGCAAAGCTAATTATTTTCCATCCTAATCACAACAGATTTCCATCCTAAAGCACAACACATTACAATTTACATTTTACATTTCCCCTTAAGAAAATACAACATCTGCCTTGCTGAACCGCGAAGGGCGATGTATGTTTTGAATATCCCTTTTTTTCCTATATAGACTATCACGGAAACAGGATGCTAGTAAACTAGTAGCCTACAGTAGTCTAGTCAGGTGGCGAGTTGGCTTCATGACTGTAGTCTAGTCCACGTCAGGCAGCGAGTTGGCTTTGCGATTTCTGTGGGTTTTACAGCTTGTAGATAAGGTTGATTTCCCAGCTTCCGCGCGAACCTAAATTCCAACCACAGAAGGCCTATCAGGGCGGAGAAAAATCAGAGTACGAACAGTCGGGTCAAAGCAGACAGACAGACGGGTCAAACCGACTGGACAAAGTGATTTTCCCCAGGCTACACATCGGCACATTTTCCTCAAATCGTCAGTGTTATTTAACACATGCAGTGTTAAACTGGTCTCAAATTTACACTGTATATTTAGAGAGGTCTCAAATGTGGGCTACTCTGTAGGTGTTCGTTTAACACTAGTGATTTTACTGAACACGATAAGGCCACAGGCGTTCACAAGGTGAGATGTAAGCGGTGTGCTCTTTCCGTACGAACTACTGCCGAGGACAAGTCTTATCTTTTTCTTTCTTCGCTAAGGTGAAGGGATGGTCTTCTCATTTAAACACACCTCCCAATTAGCTCAATGTGGTTTTAAAAATACATAACTTCACTTGTCATCACTAAATAATAAATAACCAAAGAATACCCGAAGGCGGGTAATATCGACATAACGTGACGTGACTTTTGACAAGACATTTTAGTATAAGCATAGCTATTTTAATTTCAACTACTGCCTACTGCTAGACTAACTATGGTCTATATTGTACGTTTAAGACACAAGAACTCAAATATGTACAACACGTGAAATACATTTGACGTAAAAACTGTGAATAGCAGAATGTTTGAATGAGTGTTTTTCTTCTTGAATCATCATCGGGTTACAGACTAACGCTCTGAATATTACTGCCGTCATATTATTCTTTACAAGAAAAATATTTATAATGGATGTACCTCAATTACGCTTTCCTCTCACTGAACCTTTGGTGGCAGTGTAAAGAGAAAGGTCAGACTGACAACGCAACAGAAACATTAAAACCAATATATCTGCGTTCCTCCGCTGAAGCAAATGACACATTATGCTACTCTAACTTGGGCATCAAAGCAATAAAATTGGTTTATCTTACTTTTTAAAATTATAGAGTTAAATAAATAGACCATGGACATAGCCTGACGTGATTTTAGCTATTCCCATCTGATCTTCGAAAAAGGCAAAAACGAAATAATTAAACGTTTTATCCGTTTAGATAGGAGCTGATGCGAGTGTTCATCACGCGGCCACGCTGCACGCGCACCGCAGGCCCCCGACGAGCTGTGGCATCAGACTAACGCGTTGTGACTGCTCATCTCTCTGGTGACAAAGTCTTACAGCTGCCTGCAAATCAATGCGTGTCAAACAAATATGAAAACAATAATGACGGAAAACCGAAATCTTTATTTCTTGTCTGAATATCCCAAAACGTGCCCGTGGTTTTGCGTTACTACAGACGAATTCAATACAAAGTTGTGCCGTACTGTTGTTCGTTAGTTTTTATTTCCTCCATACAGATGAAGGGGCCCCGTCACATCTGTCGGACTTGTAGCGTAATTTGTAATTATTGCCCATCATGTGGTCTCCAGCTTTGAACCGTCTTTAATTAAAAACATATTTAAGGTTCTGTCATAAGCACGCGCATAAACAGATGGTTTTCTGTCAACAGCGTGGGATAAGAAGGCTTCATTCGCCGCTTGTCACACCGCTCGTGTTTGTATCAAAGAGTGTCCGAGGAAGACGCAGAGGATGCCTCGCGGAATCCGTGCAGGCTTTACGATAAAGCGATGTAGATGTTTGTCGGCGTCTTGACGAAATATGTCTTCAGGCATAAATGAACATTGTCTATTTGAAATCAAAAGTTGCAGAAAATGACCCAAAGACCCAAACGTTTCTTAATTTTCTGGTGTACTTCACTTAACATCGTGATTCCCATAACACCTTACTGAAAATATATAGACTGCAACGCACACATGCTTACATAATCAGAGGTAAATGTTTCTCATAGTTCCAATAATATATATTCAAATTCGAACTAAATTACAATAATATTTCTTGACTGTGAATAATATCACTACAAACACTGAATTAATAAAGATTTTAAAATTCTCTGTTGGTTTTTGTAGGTGATTCATAAATTTAGACCATGCGAGAAGTAATCAGTTAAATTATCTTCAAAATATTTACTTTAGGACAAAATTTGTCAGCTAAATAACACTAAAAAGCTTCATTGCTTCGTGAGTCTATTTTCCAGACGGTTTGACGGTGTTATTGCCTGATGTAGTGTGTGTACATGCCCGGGTTGTCCCTGTTATTCAAATACAACACAGCTACTGCATCTATTTCAATGGATCACCCAGATTTGTGTCATGTTAGTCACTTTAGGTGTGTTTCTATTTCCTCTTTGCTTCGCTGGGAGCCACACACCCGGTTTAATGACCTCAACACACCCGGTTTAATGACCTCAACACACCCGGTTTAATGACCTCAACAAGAGTTTTTTCTCCTTTTTTATAATTTGCTCCCCTGTTGTACAGCTTTGCTGAACGTCATTGCTTAGTGACGTCTGAAAAGAGCAGATCTCCATCTTTCATTTTCCTTACTGAGTCTCTTGGTTTGTAGTGAGACACCGGCAGAAACATAGCAAAGGTGTGTTCACTCTCATGAACACAGAGGGACACAAAGGCACATGGGCTCAGTCTAAGCCTAAAGTCTAGAGAAAAAAAATCTAATTGAGCTGAGAAATACAACATTGTGCTCCAGGTCTTAAAGACAGCCGTCAGTCATACAACAAGAACTCAAAACAGAAGGCAATTTCCAGACAACTGAGCTCCTACCACAATTCAAATGTACTGACCCACTCCAAAATGAACACATTCATTATTAATGGCAGGTTCGGTGTGCATCAACATTGCTTTTCCTTTTCACTGACTCCTTTATGTTTCATTTCTTACTAGATTATTAGCTTGCAGACTCAGGGCCACTGGGAAGCTAAAGGTGGAAGTGCTGTTGGTGAGGTTGATGAGGTGTGTGGCATTAGACATGTTTGTTTAACTCCAATCTTGCATGGCTACTTTGTTGGCCTATAGTGTAAACCTGGAGAGAAATAGCTGTAATTTTAGTGCATGCGGAGACTTCCTGGTGGAACCCAAAGAGCACGCGGTGTTCCCTGGTGCACGGGCGAGGCTCCTGGAACCAGCAACAGCACAGCCAAATTAGCATTGATATGGGTTTAGTTGAAATGAAGTCTTTTTAAATCTTGGTGAGCTGTGGGTGGATAATTACACTTTCAACGAAATTGCAAAGGGGTCAGGATCCCCAGTGGACTCCCAAACACCCTGATTCTCTAACAATGGAGTGAAACATGGAGCAAAGTGGTGTCTGAAATTATAATGTTAATGGAAAGAGTCACTAGGGAGGGAAGGCACAGAGAGAGCGAGAAAAATGAATTCAGTGCTCAGCTCCGTGTCACTCTCTGCTCTGGTTCTTTGCCTAATTTAGAACAATGAGCTTATGTGTAGTCACTGTGGAATGAGCCCAGAGCCCTGTACAGGTGGTGGTGGTGGTGGTGGTCCGGGGGCCAACACCAACCATCATTTCACCAGATGGAGTTCAACTGGAAAGCGGCTGATGTGGTGGTGACCAACAAAAACACACAGCCTGACATTAAAGAACCTCAGTAACTGAAAACATTTCATGGCACTTTCCTGAACTATGGTGTCAGTCCCACTAACACACAGACTGCTGTGGGTGATCCCAGTAATGCCCTGTATGAAGACTCATTAAAATGTGTTTCTCTGTCATGACACGTTAATTACATCTTGGTCATTAAAGGTTTACAAGCAAGGGTGCTGGGCACTGTCTGGGTAATAAAAGGTTTAAAACGCTAAAAGGGCTAAAAAACATAACTCTGTCTCATACTGCAATCTCATACACAGGTATTTATGGCCCTGGGTGCTTTACTCTGTGCTTGGCTGTTTGCGCTCTGAGACTAGGAACTAAAACACGTCAAAAGCATCCAGTCATTCTATCAAGACCCATCTTTCGTTCAGCTCATCCGTGACCACATACTGGTTACCATAAACGAGAGCAAACAGCTCTTTTGAAAGCTACTGCCCACCACTGACTGTACTATCTCCAACACTCAGATGGAGAAAAAACAATTCTGACAAACTCCCCTCTGACCTTGTACATGTCAGTTTCAGTTGATACACACAGAAGGACATTTAGTCTGAACTTCAGAACCCACAGACGGATTATTTTCTTAATTTATCCTCGATATCACTTTGTGAGTGTTTCTTTCACTAACTGGTTTTTGATAAGTCATTATAGGTACTGCCTGCCTGCACCCAGAATGCTGCATAGAAGTGTAGATAAAACAAAGCATTAGTATATGTTTTTTTTTATTATTATTATTTAAAAATGCTATTTAAATTATTCTTAACGTTAATGGCTACTAAAAAACTTAATCTTACAAGAATGTAAATGTACCACCACAGATGGTGATAAATGAGACCTGATTAAAAGAATATGATCTAAAGAGGATACGTGTTTTTCTCCTGCCACGTGGCACACGTCTGACTAAAACTCATCTCAAGTGAAGAGGGCCAAGAGCGTGTGGAGGTAAGAGACTGCCATTTATGGGATGGAATGCCAGAGTGAATATTTGACCAACATTACTTTGTTATTAGACAAAGTCAAGATTCTTCTAGATGGTTTTCTCTCGGTCATGTGAAAGGTTTTACTGCACAAGTCCAGAACAGTTTTTGCTTTAGCTGTGTTAAATGAATCATTTACTTTGGTCTTAGATATGAACATTATGTATGCATCAAATTGTTTTAAGTAAAAAGCATAACATTATATTCACCTCAAACACACCACACACATCACTGTATAAAGCAGTGAAGACAACTAAACATTCGTATTTTTATTGTATAAAAAGAAACGTAAAGAGTTCGTTATTTCCATCGTAAGCAGCAAGCAATTAGGTAAAATCAGTGCTCGTTGATTTAGAATATTCGCATATTGTTATACAGCATAATGTGAACACACAGACACTGCTTACAGTTAGCCCAGTTAAAATTACAGTTAAACCCAGATAAAATTATAACAGCAGATTAACACACTTGGTGATTAAAGAAAGCCAGAAAGACACACATTAAAAAGAGCGACAAAGACAATTACGAAATGATACAAACGTGGAGATGCAAAATGAAGACACATTAAAAAAATAAATAAACAAACAAACCGCGTTGTTGGAACAAAGTTGCCACACACGTGTAAGTCCTTTATTAATATATTTAGACAGTAGTCATAATAGCAAAGCGTGGTCTTCGGGTCTTTACATAGCGGTACACTGTGCACGCACATAAGAGAAAACATTCCACTCCATGAGATCATCAATCAAAGCAATACGCCAAATATCATTAGCATTACGAGATAACGAGTGTTATCTACTTGAATTTGAGTAATTACCGTAGTTACGTCCATTAATGTCAACTTATGTGGCGAGTAGCCTATATTAGTCTCAAAAACACGATTGTTCAGTGTTGCTATTCCATGTTTTCAGCGAGAGTGTTTCGTTTATAAGAGGACGAAGAGCTGTCATTTGTCAAGATGTTTGATGTCCTCGTTAGCTCGAATTTCCCCCGTCAGCCCACAGCTTGCCACGTACGCCGACTTTTATCTCGTGGCTAGGAAATGACAAATGTGCTCGTATTATCCATACAATTTGTTTCGTTATTGTTGCCAGCATGATGCATCAGAATCAGTCACATCGAAGTCGTGTTGGCAGGTGTCAATCTTAGCTTTCTTTCGCTCGCTCTCGTCTACACTTAATCTTATCACAGAGGTCAGTGAATAAGCGCAAAGCCCCATTGACGGTCCAGTTCTGGCTTTTTAACCAAATGGCGACTTGTGGGCCAAACAGATATACATACAGCTTTTTTTCTAATGGTTCCTAAAGTCTACCATACTTTTATAAACAAAAATATTTACCTCCGTTAAAAATGTTTCGATATGTTGAATCCACCCGCATATTTGAACGATCAGAAAATATATGGATAAGCCTGATGAACAAAGAGTGAATTTCTAAAACAGGCGACGTGTATGTCGACTCTGAAGAAAAATTCAGTCAGGCAGAGGAAATCCAGCTGCCTGAAGCGATATGAGAGGAAAGTGTACACATAATTATGCTCGTTAAAATATTTTAGCTCCAGATTAGGAAACACATTTTCAGAAATAATGCTATAGAACATGCTCTGTTCAATAAATGTCATGTCTCCACCTACACGTTAAGACATTACAAAAGGTAGGAACGCTGTTTTATTATAAAGCTAAATACGCACGTAACACAAAATCTTAAATTAATTCTGATGCAAAGTAAGGTACTGTCTGTTACATTCCTGTAAAAATACAACAAAAACCTCTGGTAAAATCAAATCACATTATCAAATCATAACTGCAAATATCCTGGTCAATAATTTACACGTTACATAAGTAAATAGTACCAGTTCTACCGCTTTCCGGAAGCGGTTTTATGCGCCAGAAAAAGGAATATTATTAATGAATATTATTATTAAAAAACTAATAATTAATATTACAAAAGTTATTTACTTCACGTAATATTATGTAAAAATAAATATCTGTACTATTATATCAACATTATATTATATAAGAGAGAGAGAGATTGATTGTTGTTGATATAATAGTACAGTACGGATATTTATTTTTAATAAATATCACACACACATTTTATACACACACACACATATGAGAGATTTCCATTTGACAGTAATTCTCCTGATACTCAGTAGTATATCTTTCTCTTATTTGGTTTAGCTATGTGTGTCAGAGGGGGCTCCCTTCCCCTCCTTCTCACACTCACACACAAACACACACCCCCACACTTACTTGGAAACAGAGGGCCGGCGTAGGGGAAAGCTGGCTGGACAGATTTAAGTTTACGCCTGACCACGCACTGAAGAGTGGGTTAGCCGAGAGAGGGAGAGACAGCACCTGGCCCGGCTTTAGCATCCCCATCTCGGTTTATTGACAGCTTGATAAGCGGGACGAGGCCGTGCGGTTTCCAGCGGAGATCTCGAGAACCCTGCCGCGTTGCACGGTTTCACAGTGTCTAAATGGTGGCAGCTCCAAACAACCAGTTCAGTCCAACTCGGACATGCGTCCACCTACCTTTGCTTTAAACGTGTCCCATCCCTCTGTGCACTTCCTGAGAGACGAGCGCACACACGGTTGCGCATTTACTCTGAGCAAACTGACATCAGCAGTTTGTGTGAAGCAGCGCTCACACAGACAAAGATAGATTTTAGAATCGCTTCAAGTAATGGCCTACAAACTATATGTTCACATATTTTTAAAACACAAACTTTTGGTCGATTAAAATCTACTCAGTTCTATCACATTAAGAATTCGTGTCAAATGTAAGCTATATTTACCATTACAACAAACAAATAACTTTCTGAATCACGTCTGGAAAATGTTTTACTTATTAAGTGCATCGCGTGATATGAAACGCTGGCAGGCATTCAATGAAGTTAGTGGTATTTTGACAAATGGAAGAAGGCTAAAAAACGAGACAAACGTGTAATCTATAGTCTACACCGAGTCACCAACAGCCTACAGAATAAGGCTGGACCCTAATGGACCTTAAGCATTAATTGCTGAGTGCATAAAAATTCCTGCATACGTACACAAACGCCGAGAAATGTATATACCTTTATTCGTCTATAATCTATATGAATCCGCGTGAAAAACACAGAAAAGGAAATAAAAAATAGGACTTCCTAACAGTGTTCGCTTTTGGTTAACCCCATAAACCTCATAAAAACATTAATGCAGCAATAAGTGGAAATAAATCACTAAACATTTGCCATATAAAAATCAATAGCCTCGCTGTAGAACTCAATTTACAACTCACGGAATAGGTTAATTATACTGCTATATAAAAAATTATTAGGAATTTTACCGAGAGCTGAAAGAAAGATTTTGTTGTTGACATTTTGTATTCACATAAGTTGGAATTAAATTACAGAAGCTTGAATAAACAATATATATAATGGGTTGTGAGCGCACAGAGACATTAGATTCTTCTCTTTCTTCAACTTCCCGGTTAGGGGTGTGATAAATGGCGTCCATTGTGACGTGCCCGTCACTCTAGCCAATCACTGCCAAGTTGAGGATAATATTAAGGGAAAGTTGACCGTAAGACGAAGGCCGTCGTTTTTTATTTTCTTTCCATCGACGTATAACGCGCGAAGTGCCTCTGAGAAAAGGAATCCCACATTTCACAAAGACGTTTGCATTTAAAAGTACAAGTAGGAGTAAGCGAAGAGACACTTGGATAGTTCCATGTCTTTATAACTAGGTAGATTTTTTAGCATCCCAACAAGGCTTTAACATCACAAGAAGTTTCTTTCAAAGCTCGCTGGACTGGATATTATCGACTTGGGGAATAGTTTTGTGAAATTGGTAAAGAAGCGTGTTTTCCAAACATCCTTTATCGTATCCAAACAGGCTCTGGAATCGTGCTTCACATAACGAATCGGCTAGCATTCATATATGATCTACCGGCGGGACTCAATCGGGAATAGTTTAAGGTGAGTTTATTAATTACACTATCTGAATAAATACTTATTTTTTCTTTTACGTATACTATAAATAAGAGCGTACTATTCTGACGTCCTTACGTTGTTTTGCTGCTAGCGTTGCACTACATATAACAAATAGGCGACATGTCCTCATGCGCCAGTTTCCACACGAAAGAAACGATTTAAAATTGTCCGTCAACAGCACGTTTAAGGTCTAAGACGCGACCTTGTCATGTTGCTATGTCTAATGAGCTCGTGCGTCTTCCTCACTGTAAATAGCCTCGTTAATTCAGTATTACTTTACCAATGTGTGACATTTATTGCAAAAAATATATTGACCTGTCAAATAACTCGTCTCCATAATCGTCAACCGGTCTAGCGAGCATTCCGTCGTGACTCTCACGGGTAATCACGTTCTACTAAGATTAATATTATTCTATTAAAAAAGAAGTTAAATGTCGAATGGTTTTGCATTCGACATGTAGTTAACCTATAAGCTATTTCTATTTCAGTTGTCTCTTCTTGCTTGTCATAACACACACACACACACACACACACACACACACA
>JAOYMR010000009.1:1632548-1646677 GCA_025802075.1 Tenebrosternarchus preto | reverse complement strand
TATATAGTGTGCATACGTACACATACGTACTAATATGTACTAATACTATAATAATACGCACATGCACACACACACACACACACACACACACACACTCAAGTGTATATTATGTATACATACACTCACACGTAGGCCTGTACAAAAATACATATGAGATGTGCCTGTTATTACTGTATTACGTATTACTCAAAACCACAAAAAAGGAAATTGTTACTTTTCTGTTAGAACTATATACAATGCGTAAAAAACGCATACTATAGGTGCTCGCGCACAACTTTTAAAAATTGCACATCATTTTACATATTTGATATAACTTCTTTAAATAAATAATATGTTTGTAGAACATTTTTAAATAATCTTTGAACAGAATAAAAGAGCATAAACTTAAAAGATGACACAGTCCGTAAACACTGTCGCAACTACGATACGTCAGGTTACTATGGTAATTCAAACCTTACATCTTAACATATAAAACACCATCTAAAGTGAACATCATATTCGCAAATTTATTAAAATACATTAAAGACGTTAAACAATCACAGATAATAATATTATGGACAATGCAAAGAACAGGATGATTAAAATCTATTAGTCCACTACATCTCTCCATTTTTACAGCCTAATGAAATGGAATAATGTGTGACTTGCTCCTTTTGGATAAACAGACAGCGATCATGGCGCCTAGAGTTACAGGCAAGGTGCCATTACCACTGTTCTATGTCTCTGCGGGCAACCGCCCACCAGAAAAAAAAATATGTTTGGCAGACCCCTCCCCCCAAACAGTCACTGCATGTGTAATAGCAAGCACTCGCCAACTCTACAATTACAGAATACTGAGACGATAAAGCTCTCTTTTCACGCGCTGGCCCTCTCTTCCCCTTCGCGTTATAAATTACCGGCTCTCTGTTCAGTTATATTTCGTAGCATTTCTCTCTTTTTTAGTCCGGGAATGACGTCAGATGTATTCACTTCGGTTCCCTCCCCTTATTATTTTTTTTTTCGTTTCTGAAAAACTTTCGCGAGAGGCGCCCAGAGACCATTTTGCCCGAGGGAGAATAGCGACAAGATTAAGGTCTTTTTTTCACTGCCAAGCAGCGCTGTCTACTAATCCGAATTGTGCTAATTGATAGACCTCAAACGCAGAGTCGGCGTCCCGAGCCGATCCGTGTGAGCACTCTAAAACAAAACAAATATTTAATAAGTTTAATATTTAAAAATGACTAAAAAAGACTGGATCAACGACTTAAGTGTTTCTTTGAAAACACCAGATCACTCTAAAATCCAAATAAATCAGCTTTTTAAACATGCTTTTGCTTACAACAGGTTACTCACATCACCTCCGTCTATGAAGTGAAAAATTCTTAATAGAGAAGTTACAGTTCTAACAGTGGATTATTTACGTACGGATAGCTTTGATCAAAAACATGTTTGGACGTAACCTTGTCTAGGATTAAAACAATCAAACGAAGAGAGAGAAACTAAACAAAATCAAATAATCAATTACCCCACTTTATAGATTAGGTTTATAGATTACAGGGATTTACAGATAAATGCAATGAGCAATCGCATTTCTCCATTTATTTAGCCTAATAATGATACAACAGATAAAAAACTAAAATGTATATAAATAAACAAAATACACGATAAATATATAAAATAAAGAAATAAAGAAGTAATCAAGTCTACATTTTATTTAAGATGCAATATGAGAAAAAAAGAATATCCAAAGTACAAAAAAGGAGTTAAGCAACGAGTTTACTGTGTGGAACTGAACAAGTTACAGACAGGTTCCACAATCTCGAACAGGGGGACTGGCACAACCTTGGAAATATATGAAAGGGTTGCACCACACGACTGAGATGACAGTGCCTGACGGTCGCGGCAGCTCATTATCCGGCTTCCATTCAGGCGGCCTTTCACCGCGATGCAAACTGTTTGGCAGTGTCGTTTGTCTCCGCATTGTGCGCTAGTGGGGAATGCAATGGTTGTCAGAGCTCTTATTCACTCTCGCGATAGTTTATTGATGAGCTCCGACTTTTAGCACTTTTCACATGTCAAAAGCCAAGTCAAGTGTACGCAGCCACAACTTCTCCCGCGCGTCCCAACACATTTTGCCCCCTCATTAGACTACCCCACCATGCTACCCTCCCTCCCTCCCGACTCCATTTCACATATCCCGACCCGGAATCTATTCCCATCCAACAAATGAGTGGAACACCCCAAGCTGAGAGAAGTGCTCTGTGTGCACACTTAAACACAGGCGCGGAGGGGTTGCTTTGGAGTTTACCGAGGTGTGCGCTAATGCCCAAGCAATCAGCAAATGTAGTTTGAGTGTCTGGCCATGCTAGTAGGCCTAATGATATTTTTATTTACGCTCATGTTTTCTCCTGGCAACGAACAGCGACAAAGTTTCTTTATTTTTCCTTAAAGATCAGTTAAAACAGACTCCAGTATTCTACCCAGTAAGAAAACTACAACTGTAATAGTCAACAGTGGCAAAAGTTTGTTTATTTCTTGTCGCGCTACGCCATCACAAAAATAGCTTGAAACTGAAGAGCACAAATGAATAATCATGTTTAAACATTTACGCATGTAGCTAGCATAATTCTTTCTGAACTCTCTGAAATCGCTTGGCCATCCATCTAAAACGTAATGAATCAATGGCCAAAATGGTTTGGATATTTTACGCTTCATTAATCCACAGAGGTAATTGGCCACGTGAGAACAACGAAAACCTTTTGGAGCATAAACGGTTAATGATAGTCCAGGCGAGCGCGGCGCGCATCGTGTTCGCGGCCCATTCGCGTGCACCTTCAGATTCAGGGTTACTTTAAGTGTGTTCCTCGTTCCCACTGCGGGGACTCGCTATTTCCAAGGAACACTCCCGTCGCACGTCGTCCAATAGCCAGCGCGCATGAAAACGCAGCAGCATTTCATATGGCAATACTTGGTGTGGGCGAGAGGAGCATTTGCATGTGTGGAGTGATTAGTGAGTTTGAAGAGCGAGCTCTTGCTGCGTCGCGCTTCCCGCTCTGGCACAGGGGCAGGAGGAAGTGTTTTGCTGGAAGATGATGACTGAGGTCAGGCTCCTCTAATGGGCCACTGAAGAGGAGTGGAAACGAGGCACAGACCAGGAACACGTACATTATTACACTAGTTGTCTACCATCGCCAGTCAACATAGGTGCTTGCTCGCTCTCTCTCTCTCTCGTTCTCTCTCTTTCTCGCTCGCTCTCGCTCTCTCTCTCTCGCTCATTCTCTGTCGTGCTCTCACTCTCTCTCTCGCTCGCTCGCTCGCTCGCTCTCTCTCTCTCAGATTTTTTAGTCTCGCGCGGTGCTGACATCCCATTTTTATTGTCAATCTGTTTCCTTCACAGGGATTTCTATATTCTACTCGACATCAGTTGGAAACTATAAAAGAAACTATTTAAGAAAGCTTTCCCTCCGCCATCTTCCGTTTACTGGCAAGAAGTACCAACAAGGACTCGAAAGCTACGAAAAACATGCCTCAAAAAGGTACGTTTCGAAGGTTTCCTCTTCTACCCACTTTCCGCTGGCGAATCTAACGATGCAATGCGTGTGAATTGACGAGCCTCGCGCATACACGGGCGAACTCGTCTTACGCCCGTAAACTCTTA
Organism: Tenebrosternarchus preto; assembly: GCA_025802075.1. Taxonomy (NCBI): domain Eukaryota; kingdom Metazoa; phylum Chordata; class Actinopteri; order Gymnotiformes; family Apteronotidae; genus Tenebrosternarchus; species Tenebrosternarchus preto. The sequence goes on along the minus strand of JAOYMR010000009.1, from coordinate 1,643,040 downwards.
AAACTAAACTTTTAATTCGAGAATTATGTCTCGGGATAACAAAAAACATTAGTTTATGCAAGAAAGTGTTTACGGACAACAAAAATAAAAAACTTGCCAAAGCAGGTTTGTTAGCGATGGTAGCGCATGAAACAGATCCTCAGACTTAAGTGATCTGGGCTTTTAGGATGTATCCTCGCGGTATGTTTATTTATTTATTTTACTGATACTTGTTCTTAATTGGCGTCCGGTTTTTGCCGCTTAATCAAATTCTGAGTTATGACAGAAGAGAGCAAAAAGTCACAGTGGGCCAAATCTGCGACCAGTGCAGAAAATGGAGATGCAGTGACCCGGCGAAGAATGTCAGTTTGAATCACGTACTCACATTCAGTCGGGAGTCGTCGCCAAAAAGCGCCGTGAACTTGATATCGTTTTTAATAACAATTACAGGAACGCTTATGTTTCCCCAGAAGCAATGACACGAGCGCATCAAATGTTAACTTTCACGAGGAATTGCTGACTGCTTCTGTTACTCTGCGTTGACCAGGCCTGCATAGTAATGTCAAAATAAACAAAAATAGACGTCATATTAAAGAACAGCAAAATGCAAAGAGAATAGTTTCAACCAAGTGGAAATATAAATTACACGTTCAGAATAAGTTTAGTAATAATTTTTTTTCAGTAATTAACACATTTATTTATTTATAGTAGAAGTGGTAAAAATAGTAAAAGTAGGAAAAGCTAACTTTCATAAATAAAAACGACCCATTATTTAGTTATTATACCCTATATTTAAATTATGTCTAAATAGAAGCAATATTGTTTGGTCTGTAATAAAACTTAGTATTGATTTCACTTTATTGTTAAGATGTTATTTCTAAAATCACATTTCAACACGCGCGTTTGCTTGTAGTAGAATCCTGAAGTCTTGAATAAGCTCGTTTAATTAAAGGGTTTGACGTCGCACATTAGAACGCGTCGAATGCAGATTAGGCCCAGTCAGTTTCACGCAGCACTATTAAAACACATCATTAACTACAGTTCCGAATACAGGCAAGGACCCAAATTACTGAGGCCACGAGGGAGCAAGAGAGTGGAGAAAAAAACGTAACTTTTTAAAGTCTCAAAACAAGTTTACGATCAGGCTGATTTTAATAAGCCATTGGACATCACTTTAACGATTTTTAAAATAGCTTTAAATACACATTTGGATTTTTTAATAACCCGTATAAACTAGAGTTCAGTTCTCTGAAATATTGATATTTTTCTGAAACTGCATTGGAAAATTGCGCGACACACATTATGAAACACGTGCACGTCCCCATGACGCTTGCTGTATACGTTTATTTGTGAATACGAACTGTAAATACACACACAGTCCATCTACTTTAAAAGGGAAAATTAAAAGGGAGGAAATCAAAGCTGAAGCTATTTCTTCAATGGCCTCCTTTCGGCAAGTGCACTGAATGGACTCTTTAATACAATTGTCTTTTTTACCAATTGAGCGCCCTACTGCGCTGTTGTATCGTTTTTTTTTCTCAGCCCCTAACGACACATACCAGTAACACAATTACGTCCAAATACTTATAACAAGAAATTACTTTTCTATTTCGCGCAGAGACAAAAAAAAAAAACATTGCGGGGGGACGGGCTCAGGGTCGTAGTGAGCCGTCCTAACTGTGTCAGGGAAGGGTCGAACCGAGATGGGTGAAGTGGGAGGGGGGTCGCTCCCTTCAGCTCTTTGTATCTTCTGAGAGTTGTTGGTACGTTTAGTTGGAAGCTGTGTAGCTAGTTAGGGAGCCCGGGTTTTGCTCTCTGGGTTTTGGTGTAGAGGAAGAATGGGAACCATTGTTAAAATTCAGCGGGCTTTGTTTGGTAAGCTTCACCCCCCTCCTGGGTTCACTTTTACGAAGCAGCCATGCGAGGTAGACAGCGTGTGTCACCAGAGGAGTGGATCTGAAGTGCATAAAAGGGCTTCCCCAGCAATCCAACATTTGAAGGTTTTTTTTCCAACCCCAAACCGCGAAGAAACGGAGACGCAGCCGCGGTATACGCCGCATAAAAGTGATCAAACGATTTCACATAAAGTTTTACAAGGTTATCATGCGTGGCAGCAGCCGGACAGCTACGTCATTTAATCACTAGCTTTTGTTTAACAACAAAAAAAAAAAAATAGAAAAAAAAGTTAATGGCACTTTCAGGTGTAGTGCAACAAACATACCTGGGTAGGTGTGCTAGGTGTACTAATAAAATGTTTTGCTTTGTCCTAGGGAATTATTAACTAGTGTGACGCAGATGAGAGTCTATAAATTGTTTTAAGCGGAGAGTCAACTGTTTCCAGGCAAGTTTAAATGCTGGATATATCTATAGCACTATTTGTGGAGACAGTATCTTGCTCTCATTTTTTTGATGCACGAATCAGTAACTCATTTCGAGCACACGCACCATCCTGCATAACCTACCATGCCCGTATCGTTTCTGCACTCAATCAAGGCTGAAAAATCTCTGCACTGAAATACATTTTAATACTGATTATTGTTTCTTTATGACTAATAGAATACTATAACCGGGCCACGTGGGAGTCTGGTGTAGCTTCAATGATGCAAAACAGTAAGTGGAATTTTTTTCTATTTTTTTCCCTCTCATTGTGTTTTGACGTGAACGTGGTTGTATATGCGTGTTCGGGTAAAAGGCGTAACAGGCGTCTAACCAGGCGAGCATTTGTTTTAGATTATTAGATGAGGCAGGTTACACCATATAGGAAAAGGTGTTGGTACGTGCCGCCCTAAACCTTTTTATATTAATAAATCTCATTCCAAACATCAGACCAGGCGGGATAGACTAGCATACAATATGTCATCAGTTACTTTGACTTACTGATTGTCTTCACCAAGGTGGAACCGATATTATATTGTCGTGTTTTCCACTGGCCACGACGAAAGGCATCTTCCAGATTCCCCAGTGAAACTGTAAATAACCTGCTTAAAGGTTACCCTTTCAAATTTCCTCTTTATAATGTGTGTGTGAGAGAGGGATAGGTAGGTAGAGAGAGAGAGAGAGAGAGAGAGAGAGAGAGAGGTGCAGACACACTGGGGTTCTGCTTAACTTGCTATTAAATAACTGCAGAATCGCCTGAATTTATTCACTGGCTGCCAACTCACTTCGTGCATTAGCTGAATAGAAACGGACATGTATGACTTCTGATGAAACGCCCATCATGTTTATGAAATAGCGTGGGAGGGAAATAGCGGGCTACGCTGTGAAACACGCACTATGGGGAGTATGAATAAATTTAGCACACTTATGCCGGGCAATATTTCTCCGGATTTGTAGAAACAGTGCAGAAACCTATCATATGTCGAATGACTTGTTTAACATATGTAGAGATCAGAAGTGAAGATATCAGAATCATCATCTTGCCAGAATAATAATAAACCAGACATATTTTCTCTCTTAATGCTGGACAAGAGGTGTATGACATCTGTAATGAAGGTGTGTTGGATGCCATTATCATTCCTTTCTTTATATGGACAACGTGTTAGATCGTACCATCCTCACATACTAACAGAATCATGTTTGATCTTTCACTGTAAAACTACATCTATTAAGCGGCATCATTACGACCTTAATAGAGACACAATAGAGACTCCCATACAAGCAAAGCATTTGAAACAACACAAGTAATACCAATACTTTGCCAAGGCGACACCACATTTTTTCATTCCATAAATACCACATGTTCAGATTAAATAAGGAGCGATTTAGTGTGTGTACTTTTGGTTCATAAGGTCGCGTGCATGCCACAGAGAATCTACAGCTGGCAATATAATCTGAGAAAAATATTACATAATTGAAGTTACGGTTGTATTTATTAATATTTATAAACGACATATATTTTATTATCATTGATATTTTTATTATTACTACTATTATTTTCTACATTTCTTTGAAGTGAACTCGACCTCTGACGACTATTTCTTTGCTGTTTCGATTGACGGCGATGAGCTCTCACGCTGGGATGCTTGGTCTCACGTTACGTATTGCTGAGCACAAATACGGGAGCGGACTCTGGTGGAGCGGAGCCTGGTGTTCTTAAAGGTCGCTGCTGCCTGGTCGGGCTCTTATATGCTAATAGCGCCTAAGTGTATATAGACCGGAACGACCAAATCGACACCATATGTCTTCCTATTAATTGATTAGAAGTAGAATACAAGGGGGGCAATTATTGCCACTGGGCGAGGCCGACAAAGTTCACCGTTGGGACTCATAATGATGAAGACTTAACCTTTCAGTAGAAAGTTTGGTTATATATTATAATTTGTGTACTGACACGGTCTTTTTTGGGGAGGGTGACATCAGGGACGTAATCCCACAGCCAATAAATCTTCAGAATGTCTATCCTCGCGCCCTCTCTGCAAGGAAAAAGGCTTTACTCTAGTCTTGAATTAAGTCCCTCAAACGACATGATGATGGACTTTGCTTCCCACGGTTTTTATGCGGAAGCAGGTTACACATTTTTCACGTTACACTATAATTAGACTGTGTCGAACGATTCAAGAGAAAAAGATATGCGTTAAGCTGTGAAACACGCAGGCCTATATGTTGATTCAAATTTCAGATTTTTTTGCTTTGCCTGTTCATTGTCCTTTGCCACAAAGCTGCATTTCGTAGTTTTATTTCCAGTGTGTAAGTGTACGATATTATGGTTTGTAGCTTGTAAAAAAAGGAGAGAGAGAGAGAGAGGGAGAGGAAGAAAGAGAGAAGAATGAAAAATAATGTCACGTTTAATACAGCAAATAGTAGCATCCCCCAGCCACCTTAAAACGAAGCTTCCCTTGAAGGGTAAATGAGTAGAGTGCGAGATATCCAAATGCGGACAGAAAGGGTCGTTTTTATCATGCTACTATTTGTCGTGACGGTGCGATTTTCAAAAGCACAGCAATGTCATAAAGTGACATTGCCTGCTACAAGTGCTCGAACTGATCTGTTCAATTAGTCTCCCATGCATGATCCGGGGCGACTTCCGCCTATTTCCAGAAATTAAGCTCAAACTTGACGTGCAGCTACATTTATTTTAAAGACAAATGTCAGGCAGGCTCATCATATTTCCCCCTCTTCTATATTTGGAGCTTATTTATTGCTAAGGAGCTTGTGCTCTTGAGCTCAATGTAACGGGAGGCTTCGCAGGGGTGAGAGCAAGGAAATAAGGGAAACCCGCTACGGGGAGGCTTCTTGTTCGTTTGAGTTCAGGTCTGATACCTTTAATATTAGTTTTTATGGACTTTTCCACTGCTGAATACGGTTGTTAAAATCGAATTCGAACTACCTGTTTATATGGACTGAAAGCAGCGTTTTGGTTGATGCGATTTAAAGTTTTCGTATTTGGATACTGTCTCGAGCTGTGCTTTAAATCCGCGCAGCGTTTAAGAAGCATTACTATGTAATGTAATGATACAAATAGAATTACAGCATCTGATCCGTTTAAGACTTTACAAAGATGCGCAAATCTCGGCTCACTGGTTTGGAGACGTTTGGGCTGAGATCATACCAGAGCGCTGATGCTTAATCAGTGTTGTGCGCGTGTAATTATAATACAGTTGTATTAGAAGATAATGGTATTACAAGAACATCTGGAGAACAATCGCATTCATATGACAGATTAATAATGACAATAATTATAAGATAATGCCGACTGTTGAATCGATGTACCCTTTTATCGGCTGCATGTTTAGTTGACGGGTTAATACAGACTTTCGAACAGATTTTGCACGCTTTTTCGGCTTAATATTTCATAGACAAGGCTGCTGACAAGGTGAAAACACTTATTTTTGCACTTATGCAAAAACTTGAATTTGTGCGCAGAGTGACACTGCTTTTGCCCCGTGTTGGCTGAGATAAAACAGACTCGGCTCTTTTCTGCTCAGGTCACAGTGGAGTAAACCAGCTCGGCGGGGTGTTCGTCAACGGCAGACCGCTGCCCGATTCCACAAGACAGAAAATTGTTGAGCTTGCTCACAGTGGCGCGCGACCGTGCGACATATCCCGGATTCTGCAGGTGATTGGAACGCATCATTTTGTTTTTGCATGGCTCAGTCTAATTAAAATTCATAAAATAATCCAGGAATGTTTTTGCATTATTGTTTTGTTTCAGTCATGCGAAAATGTGCTCATCAATTCGCAAATCCAGGCTTACAGAGCTTCGTTCTGAGACTGCGCTAATTAATTATAAAAAATCCTGCTAACTTAAATTAGAAAACTGGATGATATTGTCTACGTCAGTAAGCGAGTGAAATTGTTGTCAATATCTACAACAGAAAAGCTATCAGTGGTTTACCGAAAACAACAATGAGAATTCGATACAATTTAAATTACATTTGGCTTTTTCATTTTGTTCTCCAATTGGTTATCCCAAACCTACAACATCCAAACTCCTACAAGAATAAATCGAACGAATCAGTTCAAATGCATTTTTAAAAAGTGCATAAAGAGTTTCTCGTACCACTGAAGGTATATTTCTTGTGTTATAGACCCAAGCTGGTGCAAAAGTCCAAGTGCTGGATAATGAAAACGTAAGCGTAATACTGGACGCACACACATAGCATTTCACACCATTCTTAAATAATGTATGTGATTTGTGTCTTTTGTTTTCTGTCTAGGTGTCCAACGGGTGTGTGAGTAAGATCTTGGGCCGATACTATGAAACGGGCTCCATTCGTCCTCGCGCGATCGGAGGAAGCAAACCCCGAGTAGCGACTCCAGAGGTGGTCGGCAAAATCGCCCAGTTTAAGAGGGAGTGCCCGTCCATCTTCGCGTGGGAAATCCGTGACCGATTGCTTTCAGAGGGAATTTGCACAAACGATAACATACCAAGTGTAAGTACAATAACTCTATAATATCCAATTTGTCAATCACTGCAATAAACAACTTTGAGCATTTTATAATGAGGCAAGACATAACTGTACACATTAACATATGCCGCCTCTGCTGTGTCTGACTGAATACGACCTTGAACGTGAACACGACTGTACTCTAAAATCAATCCGCTTCCCAAGATAACCAGTATTTCCTAAAACAAGCACAATACAATGCGCAGGTATGTTTCGGCATGCAGGCTTGCGTAATGGAGCCCGAAACAGCGAAAATGAACTCTCAAAAACGCGCTCTTTCATTAATGTGCGCATCTTTGGTTTCGTCTTTCAGGTGTCATCGATAAACAGAGTACTGCGCAACCTGGCTAGCGAAAAGCAACAGATGGGCGCAGATGGCATGTATGAGAAACTGAGAATGCTGAACGGACAGACGGGTACATGGGGGACCCGGCCGGGTTGGTACCCCGGAACCTCAGTGCCAGGACAGCCTAACCAAGGTAGGGCACATTTTCTCTTTAAGTGATGGGAAACGTTTGTCGTTTTAGACGTGCATCAATAGACTGCACACTTTTTTCATTACGTTATTTGTTTATTATTGTTGTTGTTAATGTTAAATATATTTAAACATATTTAGATCATTTATAATAAAAAGCTATACTACAAGATGAATAAGTTCATTTCAGGTGATAGCATGTTATTGACCAAGATGAAAGATCTAGATTCTTTAGGAAAGAAAACACTAATAAATTAATCAACATACTGTCAATCCAAGTCATTGAAACGAATCCATCCTCTGAATTTTAAGACTTTAGAATGGAAAAAAAAAAAATGAAGCTTACATTTCAACCCCCCCCCCCCCCACCCACCCCCCCGCTTTGCTCAACGTGTCTGTATCAGGATTGGAGGTTAGGGGTTGGGGGGCGGTCTGGTACAAAGGATGTTTCTGTCACACTCAAGAATTTGTTATGGGAACAGTTTTGTCGCTATGTAATTGCTCATTAGAGAACGTTTTGTATCTCATTAAGGCGACATGAATAAGCGTCTAGCTGGAGAGACAGCTGTAGAAATGTTCCACGGGACAGGCTACCCCTGGACACAAAGTGCCATCACTTACCAATTAGACGTGTCACGTTTAAGTGCAATACACAGAGATGGATACTGTACAGATACAGAGGATGCTCCTTGCAACTGTTAAAGGCCTAATATCTGCCTATTAAATCCTTGAGCAATTCACGGCCAACAGTTTGCACCTGCCTACAAAGTTGGAGATTTTAGGAAACACAGTAATCACTACTGTACAATTCAGGTTGCCAAAGCAATCACATATTCTTATATGCAGAAGTACAGTCTACATAATACATAGCTTAACTATGTGTGGTTATCATCTACACTTTAAATTCACTACCAAAAAGTCAGACTGTTGCTGGTCATGAAAACTCTTGCGGCATCTACCACAGTATAACAGAGACTACTGCCATGTCTTTGATCAGAATAAAGTAAGAATTTAAAGTGATATCAGTATGACACTAAGCGTATAAACTTATTAACTGACATAACCTATAAACAATCTACATCAAAAAGCAATGGTCAAATATGTTAAAATGGGATTTAAGTGCTTTCAGCCTAGCAACCAGTCAGAGGCTCTAAAAGCAGTGCATGTGACAGGGTTTATTTTTAAAGGTAATTAAGATATAACCCATTAGTCCAACTCTCTTAAAACATTTCCACAGCAGTGGTTCCTCTTTTCTGTGTTTATATGAGTACAGAATGGAGCAGGGCATTACCCTGCTACACAAACAGACGGGACAGGCAGGCAGGACTGCGACGAAGACAAGCACCATGTCAATGTGACGACTGTCACGCAACACTGAATAAAACAGTGGACTCATCTGGACTGACAGCAAAACAGACAACTCAGCCTTAATGAGAGAGACTTGGTGTGCTTTGCTTTTACTGAAGAGAGTTGAAGGGTCAGCTTGGCTGCTAATTCTGACCTCTTTCCAACACCCCCTCCCCAACACACACACACACACACACATTTGAAAGACTGGGCATCTATAGGGTTTAGAAATAAGGATCCTTGCAGTTTACAGAACTCACTCTCCTCTGGTAAAATACATCTCAGTTGTTCTGTTCAATTTTACATTCCCCTTTACTGGTTACATCACTCTTCCATGCTCAGCGGAGGGGTGATTTTCCCCACAAATCTTTAAGAGGGAACAAACACCAAATCCAGTAAGAGTTTGTAAAGAAAAAAAGGATTTTTAAGGTTTAACTCTTAAAAATAATGGTGCAGGTCCCAAAAGCACTTTATACTTTCATCTCAAGCAACATTTACATATAAATTCATAAATGAATAGATTTTACTAGCTTTTGTCTACTAGAAATTTACCAATATAAAGTTTTATTACATAAAACTAACTTACACTAGACTGTATGACATCCATTCAGTCCTTTCCATTTACTGATGCTGTAACAGAACATCAATTATACCAATTCCGATTGTTTATTTGTTCATTCCTTTGTTTAATTGCCTTAATGTACAGACAACATAGAACAGAGTAAATATAGGACAACGTTCCATAATATAACGGTTTTATTTCAACACAGCAACGTTACATTAAATTCCAACAACGTAGCAGGTTAAAGCATACCGACCCACAGCCGGCTCCCCTGACCCCTTTTCTCGTGCTAACACAGCTCGCGCATTGAGATGTTTCACTCGCTGTGGCCTCGGTGCTTTTCTTCCCCTGCCTATAGAAGAGGCAGAAATCCTATGTGAGGCTGAACGGAGTAGCCTGGGGAACAGTGATTAATGATGGTCGTGCATAAAGGTTAACACACTGCGCTGAAAAGTCTGTTGACTGAAATCCTCGTGCTACAATGAGAGGCACTGCACGGCTCGAGAGAATCCTTTTGTTGTCTCTTTCAATTGTGTCTTCAAAATTCTACCCACGAGAGTTCGCCATCCCTCCCCAGCGCGAGTATTTAACACTCGCTAACTCTTGGGGCATTGTGTCGCGGTGAAAGCATGCCCTTCTATTCAAGTATTGGTGGCTTACCTCAATGGGCCTTCAAACGTCCATATGGAATGTAGCCATAATTGAAGAAGTTCCCTGACCGAAATGGGATAAGTTTAAGTTTTAAAACATTTCTTTGGACTTTTTGACGCAGTTCCGTAATACACCCTCCCTTCCCCGAGCTTGCCAAACAATGTTGCACGGCAATAAGATCGAGCGCTAAGGCCGATTAAAATATTTTCCCACATTAGCTTGTTTCAATTCGCGTTTCAGTATGAGGGGCTACGATGAAAGCGTGTTCGTGTCGAATATAAACCGTTTTATCTACACATACTGCAAGCAAATTACCGCGTAAACTCTGTCAACGATCCCTAAAACCACCATTTCTGTTTTAGCGTGACCTTCACATACTATGCTGTTTTTCTTCAGCAGATGGCTGCCAACAGTCAGATGGAGGCGGTGAGAACACGAACTCGATCAGCTCGAACGGGGAAGACTCAGAAGAGGCCCAAATGAGACTTCAGTTAAAGAGAAAACTACAGAGGAATCGTACATCCTTCACGCAAGAACAGATAGAAGCGCTTGAAAAAGGTACGGCAAAACACGAACGTCATTCCTGTGAAG
>JAOYMR010000009.1:1597773-1618726 GCA_025802075.1 Tenebrosternarchus preto | reverse complement strand
CACGTCCACAAACACACACACGAAGTTGTTTTGTGTTGGAAGATTGCAATGCAATTGATGTTCAGTTGATCACAGGCTCCAAAACTGCTGTGCAGGGACAGGCAGCTGAACCACCTGTGACTATTAGCGCTTATGCTAATGCCCTACGCCAAGAAAAAAAAAAAAGTTTGAGTTTTAATAAACCTTCACAGGGTGGTGAAGTGAAAAATATTCACTTACTGCCACCCCCTCCCCCCACAAAAAATATCAGTTTATTGCGATAAAAGCACTGAATGAAATCGCTTATAAAGGAAAGGAATCTTTTATATAACGTCCCTTTGGATTTTTAAATGAAAATGAGGGGTCAACTTCCCTCATTTTCCCCACAAAGGCGTGAAAGAGGAAAGGGGGCGGGGCTTGGCGGCTACAGCAGAAGGTGAAGACATGAAAGGAGAGGAGCTGGAGGAGCGTCCGCCTGGCTGCCATCAATGAGCTCCGGCAGAGAGGAGCGGGCACGCCAGCCGCGGGCACACCAGCCGCGGGCACCCCAGCCCCGGGCACGCCGGCCCCGTAATTAAATTTCACACAATATGAGGCAGCAAATGACATGTAAATTATAAATGACTGCTTCCTTGCTTTGCGCGACAGTGTTAAATAAGAGAGGTGTAAGAGAAATCATTAGATTATGCTGCCTGCAAAAAGGAGGGGAGGGGAGTTTTTTTTTAAATAAAGACAGAAAGAAAAAGAGGGAAAAAAAGGAGGGGGGAGGGGGGTGCTGGGGAGGCATGCCTTCTCTGGCACAGCCACGCCGTTCGGGACCGATTTCAAACACCATTGCGGGACAATGTGCAACCAGCGCGTGATTGTGTTTGTGTACCTGGGTATAAAACAGACATTATGGGCATTTTGTCCTGCCCACCGAGATGCTCGGGCGGGTTCGTAAAGAGGAGTGAGATAAGTGGGCGCACTTCACCAGGTCCTCGTTTCTCTCCCCAATTACCCTTCAAATAAATAGACACAACCCACTGGCATCAACAATGAAATATAGCTTGAAAAGAGAAGAAAAGTGGGTCTTTTGAGAGGCGCTCAAACGCACGGAGCAGCACTGAGGGGTAATTGCGAACGCTGCCTCGGCACAGAGGAGGGGACGGTTCTTTTCATGATAAGATGGAGCAAGAGACAGACAGACAAATACAAACAAGGACCCATGTCTCACTCCAGTAACCCTAAAAAAAAACCAACAACAAAAAAAACAAAAACAAACAACCACTACCACCAGAACGACCACTCTGGAAACAGAACTGCAGAACGAGCAGGGGTTGTCCACGTACAAACATCTGCCTGAGCCGAGGCACGCGTGACACCACGGCTCAGCACCACTCGGAACGCCACACTCTGTCAGCGAAGATTACCATGTTTCAGCGTACAGAGCAGGTGAGACTAGAGGGAGGAGGCAGAGATGCAGATGAGCAGACAGAGATACAGAGAGAGAGAGAGAGAGAGAGAGAGAGAGAGAGAGAGGAGTGAGAGAGGAGTGAGAAACTTAGGTTTAGGTTAATGAGACAAATATGTGAAAAAACAGACTGCAGTATGTGCTTTTGTTTTTCAGTGCACGTGAAGTCCTGCACGTGAAGTCCTGCACGCAACAGCCAGTCCACTGCAGAACTGCTTCAACATGCTGGAAAAGTTCAGCTGCATGAATTGTGTTCAGTGAGAGCCATCAGGACTCAAAGACCTTCACATGATCCCACAAGAGTCTTCAAAACAGTGGGTAAAACATAACGTTCACTTAGACTGAGCTACAGCACAGTTCTGCTGCCGTTTTAAAGAGGACAAATCTCTTTTCAGCCAGCGACGAGGAGCAAATAGGACCGCCTAGAGTGACTGGGAGGAAACTCGTTAAAAATGTGGACTAGTGCACCAGGAGTGAGTGAAAGAGAGAGAGACAGAGGGAAAGAGAGAGAGGAAGCCTGGGTCTTTCTGCTTGAGTAGCTATAAGAGCCCTCCAGGATAAAAGTGCCCCTCTCGTCTCAAGGAGTTGTACTGCACCAAGAGCCCAGAGGAGAAAAGAGCCACAACTTGTTAGTCAACAAGTTAGCCCTAAGGACTGGGGAGAGAATGGTGGGGGCCGAGGTGAACACACACACGCTGCTGGCCATTCCAGGACTTTACAAATGGGGTGGCCAGTGAGGGGCCAAGATAACTTCAGGGGGTCCAAGTCCATAAAATAATCTATACAACAATTATACATAATTATATTAACAATTTTTTTAAATATATACATTTGTTTTTGACAGCTGCAGATTGTGTGTTTGTGTGTGCAAACCTTTCATTAATTCTTTTTATTTTTATTGTATTCAATAATAACGAGAAAACATTACTGGGAGTGGATAAAAAAAGACATTCAGTAAAAGTAATTTCATGAAATTTACGTTTAGAATAGGGTCTGATATGAGAATAGGTTGATTTTTGTGTCTTTAGTGCAGAATGTTAGTTTAGTCTTGTTACTGAAGGGAGGAAATGGGTGGCAAATCAAATATATAAACATATTTTAGCAACATGATGTACTGTTTTATTTTGAATTTTATAAGTAAAAGAAATTCCTATGTTCATTCTCTCGCATACGCACACACACACACACACACACACACACACACACACACACACACACACAACTGAGGATGCGAGATGTCACAGCAAGTAAACCACAAAAGGCCAAAGCAGCACCCTCTTCTACATCTCCCTTAAACAAATGTGACTCTCCATTTAACCCTCAGAGAGAGAGAGAGAGCGTGAGAGAGCAAGAGAGTGCGAGAAGCACAAGGAAAACCAGCGGTCAGCAGAGGAAGCCTCGGAGACATGCCCTAACCCAGAAGAAGGGTGATGGGCTTTCCCATCCCACCAGCCTGGAAGCTCTCCTCCTTGTATCCCCGTCAGGGAACCTGGAAGCTCTCCTCCTCGTAACCCTGTCAGGGAGCCAGTACTCTGTGCTCACGGACTGCCATACATGGGCACTGCTCGCAGATGCAGGTGGACAGGCACACCGAGGCACGACGGTGGCGGCCGGAGCAGGCAGACACAGGCCTCGTTCGGGACAATTTAACCCACGGTGTTTAGTACACGAGATGAAGCCTCAATTAAAAATGCAAATGAGGTAGATAGTCAGCGGCAATATTCAAATTGCCGCCTGAGCGTGTGCGTGTTTGAGATGGATATGGGTTGGGCAGGGGAAAAAAATATCCACGATAAAACAACGTCAACTGTTTCAGTCTCTAGCTTTTCACAGCGGAGAAAATTAATGATTTCAAATACGTGTGGACCCTTTATGAGTGCCAGCTTGATTTGCATTGAGGAAAATTCAGCAGAAGTAATTGGTGCGCACTGAATGAACTCAATTTTCATTCCGACTGTCCTGTGAGTCCCCAGGCGCCTGTGTGGGATGCAACACAAACAAAAAGTGAATATGAAAAGGGAACACGGAGAGGGAATATTACCGGAATCACACAACAAAGGGCCAAGCTAAATTGTTTCAGCACAGCAAATGAATGATGAAGGGTTCATTCATGCAGTGAGCTGAAAGAAGAAGAAGAAAAAACAGATATCACATGGCAAACTGACAGCTGATGTCTTCATATAAATGTAAGAATTTACATTCTAATTAAACAGAATTTACATCTTAATCAAAGTGCGCTCATTGTTTGTACTTGTATGTTTGTGTGTGTTTATTTATTTATTTTAAGCAGCAATTGACAACATAGAGCCAAGAACTGGGGAATATAATCAAGTCATTCTATTATGAGTTGATATGAATATAATATTTAAATGTTTGAGTGTGGGGCAGGGGTTGAGAGAAAAATACCAATGAGTGGATTTATTTGATGTAAAGATCACTGTTTAAAATCCTTGAACTGAAAACATTTATGTAAAAGTCTTAGATTTGATAAATATCATGTTCATAAACATGATAAAAGAGATACTAAAAATATCCGAAAAACAACCACCAGTTTTAAGAAGCGCTACAAGAAACGCGCAGGCAGGAAGTCCAAAGAAGGCTCTTCTTGCTCTAAAGCACCAGATCCATCTCCTGAAGGCCCTGAAGACCAGCTGATGAACTGTTCTGGGATCAGACTGCCAAGCTGTGCAGGCCCTCACACCCACCTTTCCATGTGCCTGCCTTGCTTTGAGTAGTGAGGTGCAGCCATACTGATTGAGCTTCACAGAGCTCCTCCAAAACATACCAGCCAGCTGAGCCAGCTGAGAACCTGCAGCCTGCAGAGAGTCTGAGAAAACAGAGCAGAGTACATGCATAACACAATGCAACAAGCCTCTATAAAATTACCAACTCTGCCTGTCAACACCCAGGTCATGGGTTTGTTTCATGGCTGGAACTTCAATAATACAGACACACTTTATGTATGCATACATTTTACTAGTAAGAACTAAGGAAATGTAATCTTGTCTCAGAAACTTAAGATTGTACAATTTTTGCAATTTTTTGTGAAATATTACACCTTTGATGTCAACATGAACAAGCGTGAATAAAATCCATTTCTTCCCTCATCTGATCTTGAAACCCCATTTCTTACCTGGAGAAGAGGGGGGGAAAACCAACCAACAAAAAAAGGATTCCTGTCTTTTGTCTTTGATCAGTCACATTAAATAAGCACAAGAACATAACATCCAGCAAACCAGCTCACCGTAGAAGGCCATGTTTCGTTGGTGTTAGCCAACTAAATCAGCATGCTAGGTTATTCAGCTAGCAAGACGATCCAACACCCAGACAGCAACAGTACTTGAACTCCCATTCCATTCTTATCTTCCCTAATGGGAATTCTGAGATAAGAGACAGCTAGAAGCCTTTGCTAACGCTAAAATAATGTTCAATTGCTAGCCAAGACTGTAAATCAGTTTAATACACTCACCAACCATTTATGCGTCTAAATTTAAAAGTCGTCCTGCAAACATTAGCTCACACAAAAGACTAGCGGCTAAATGAGGCATGATTCATGAAACGAATACCTTTAATCATCACTCCTAGCCCCCAAAAGGTCGTTTAGCATATTATATCTAAGTGAGCAGCTTATTCTTGCTTCATTACTGTTAATTAAGACCTGTCATATTACCCTGTGTGTCTGCTAAGGGCTCTGGCATGTGCCATAAAACCAGCGTCAGTTTCCGCAGCAGGGAAGAGGGAAGAACGTACCGGAAGATTCTCCGAAAGAACAGAGAGGAGGAAGGACAGGACACCCCCCATCTTCCTCTTCCTCAGTGTACATTCTCAGTTCCCTCTCTGCCAGTCTTCTTTACTATCACAAACGACAGTAGTGAAGGCCCATCTAGTGCAGTGTGCCGTACAGAAAACACACCCAAGCTAAGGTTGCGCTCGCTGAGTAGAGCGTGTGGAAACTTCACAGTGCAGCTGCCCAGTTTAAACACAACCAGTTTAAACATTTTACCCTATGCAGGTGTTTAATAGACATCATGACTATTAAAAAACATTTGTTACCATACGTCTAATTATTGTTACCATCTAGTTATTAAGAACATTATCTTGAGGAATCTAGTATTATTACCTTTTGATATTCTATAACATAAGATTTGCATTCAGATACCCAGATAAACAGATTCTGGAAGCACCTAATTAGGGAGTTTTCTGTATGCTAGCGCTTCCGTGAATGTTTTGATTAAAGCTGCGCACAGTGTCTCTCCCCTCCGTCTCTGCGACTCCACACACAGGTCACATAAAGCATCTGGAGGAAAGATGCTGAGGAGGTGAAGCACTGTCATACAACATCTTCTGACGATGGTAAACTACCCAGTGAGACCAGGTCGGGGGCTGTGGACCACACAGTGCCATCCTGCCGTCTCGTTTCTCGAGAAAGGCTGTGCAGCACTTTTGAACATATTTGAGTGTTAACATTTCTGAGCACGTGTAGATTTTAGTCTGTGTTCACATGTACATGAGGGCTTTTTCTGTAAAGTTTAGCATGCACATCCACACCCTCTTCCCCATTTTCCGCTCACCATCCTCAAAGACTTTACTGATGTTGATGCTTTTATCCAAAGCAACTTACAACTGTGACTGGATACATCTTGAGCAATTGAGGGTTAAGCCTCGTGCTCAGAACAGGGTCAACGGTGGTCCAACTTTGCAGAGGTGAGGCTTGAACCAACTTGAACCTTCTGATTACTTGTCGAATGCCTTAACCACTGAGCTGTCCACAGCACCTGCAGTAGCCTCACCAGGAGGCAGGCCTTCAAAACTGATGCTAAACCAGCCTCTCGAGTCACATGCCGTTTTTCTCCTGTACTTTACAGCATGTCAGGGAAGGGCAGGATTGCACAAGCAGCAAAGATGAATAATTACTCATTAATAACTGTGGCTTTTATTTGTTTGTTTTGAAAAAACAGTTATTGCTGGGGAGATGGTGACATGTATATATATTTTCCACAGTTCTGACAATTGATAAGAGCTGATGACCAAGTGTAAGTGGAGCTGAGACTGGTTTACCAGTGCCTGGACTCTTAGACAAACAGCACACCTCACAGCCAACTTCAAAATAATCATGTCTCAATAAATAAACAAACAAACAAATAAATAATAATTGTTTGTCACCACATTTTCCAAAATGAAAGAAATTTGTGTGTGTGGGGGGGGGGGGGGGTCTGTGCAAGACTACATCATAAGAATTTCTCACTGTCAGGTTCAACTAGAGAGACCTGCCCCTGTCTGTCTGTCTGTCTGTCTGTCTGTCTGTCTGTCTGTCTGTCTGTCTGTCTGTCTGTCTGTCTGCATGTCTGCATGTCTGGGATTCAGTCAATAGTCAACAACTCTCCATGGCAACAGTGACCACACACGTTTCCTGACAGCACTATGACGACTGATAATCCATTGTTGGATCCATTAGACGTAGCTATACAGGTAAACAATTGATATGAGAACTGTAAGCCACTAGTGGCTACAGAGGCTGACAGTGTCATGGTTTGCAGTCTGTGTAAGCCAACTCTAGACTATAGAAATATAAAGCCAACTCAGCTTAAAATACCTTCAACAACTGTGAGAACAGTTTACACATTTGGCTGATGCTCTTATCAAGAGCAACTTGCAATTTTCCATCATGCTACAGAGGTAGGTGATTGTAGTGTTTTGGTACTTGCCTGGATGGAGCTTGAACCCAGACCCCCCACAGTTCTCCACTGTTATCCACTATACTACACCAACAGCATATGACAATTAACTTAAACTAAAGAACAAATACATGTAAATACATGTACAGCCTTCAACTGTGCAAAAAGACCCCTGCTTTGACACTGCAGTCCTTCACCTGAGATTTTAATACAAGAAAATTAGCTATGAGCAACACTGAATACTAGTGCCTGTCCAGTCACTTGAGCAGCAAAAATCACCAGTGTTGAAATAACGCCTGTAGAGATAAACTAAAATACAGCGAACTGCAGGGGTGAATTTTACCTTTTCAAGCTTCTCCTTCTCTCTGTGTGTCTTTCTCTTTTGAGGTCACAAAAGCAGAGTCCTGTCTGGGTGAATATTTTACACACATCAGCTCATGAGAATTAAAGATATAGCATCCATGCAGTGAGGGGTGCTCTCTCTCTCTCTCTCTCTCTCTCTCTCGCTCGCTCTCTCTCTCTCTCGCTCTCTCTCGCTCTCTCTCGCTCTCTCTCTCGCTCTCTCTCTCTCTCTCTCTCTCTCGCTCGCTCTCTCTCTCTCTCTCTCTCTCTCGCTCTCTCTCTCGCTCTCTCTCTCGCTCTCTCTCTCGCTCTCTCTCTCGCTCTCTCTCTCACCACGAGCCCAGCACTCGGCCCCGGCTGCCGTGTGCGAGACTGAGGCAGTTGCTCAGAGGGGTAACGGATGTGCTTTTCCCGTCCAGGCTTTGGGAGCGAGCTCTCCACACCTCTCCTCGGACAACAGTAAAAAGGCTCCGACCACGGCTGAGAGGACCCTGATGAAAAACGCATGTAGTTGGTTGAATTAATTTTTCATAGTTTCCATACTTTCCATAAACAGTAAACCAGTCGTAAAGAAGCGAAGGCCTTCTTTCACCGAGCACACACACACACACACACACGTTTTCCCCACTGATCTGTTGTATGAGAGAAAAAGAATAAGTTGAACACCATAACCTTGTGCAGAAATCACCTTTCCATATTCAAGATGTTACATTTATATGCAATGTATTATTTAAGATTGCACTTACATTTTTAAGATTGACTGTACATTGCAAATTTTATCCTCCATTCAATTTATACATCAAAATATAAAATAAACAGAAGTTGATTTGGTGCAGCTCAATAAATTGCTACTGAGCTAAAAATTTATAACAGTCAAATCTTCATAATATGCCAAACAACATTAATTACTGGACTACATTATTAGACTTGCTCATTGAAAACAGTATAATGACAGTATAATTTATTATGCCAGAAGTTTAAAATGAGAATATAATTGAGATTAAAATTACTCAGACTGAGCAAAATCAGCAGTGGGACAGTCTGGCTTCTTCCAGCAGTACATTCCTTTATTTATTTTGTTTGCATGTTTTGAAAATGGTTCTGGGCTCCACGAGAATTAAAAATAAATAAATAAATAAATAAATAAAAATACCACCCTCCCCCAAAAAGGCCTTAAGTGTGGTCGACTGAGATGATCTGCTTTGACAAATTTAACAGCTCTTTTTTCTCCCTCTCCAAATGCATTTGTCACTCAGCATTAGCTCTTCTCATTAATGACAATGGGAAAGTTTATCTTACCCACACATTTAAAATCATCCTCTGCTTACAATGGCGCTCAGAAATCTTCCACAGAATAGAAGGCGGATCTACTTACACAGGCCCTGTGTTTTTGAAGTAGTGTTACTCTTTATGCCTCTGTCCGTGAACAATCTTTTCACAACAATAAAGTACATTCTTCGGTGATCAATACACGTTAGCTGTGCTCTGCTACGTCTCTATGAGGAAGCTGTGAATAGCTACCTGTGAGGCAGAGCCCTGTGAGAGAGCCCAGAGACACCCATGACTGGACTCTCTCGTTTGTGTAATAGCATGAGCTTTAATTAGAAGTGTGGTCAACGTGGCAGCAGCGGCCCAGAGCGCGCCGTTGGCAAATCACTACTAGTACGAGGGCACATCACTAATAGTACAAGGGCCCCATCACTAATAGTACGAGGACACCATCACTAATAGTACGAGGACACCATCACTAACAGTACGAGGGAACCATCACTGACAGTACGAGGGCACCATCACTAATAGTACGAGGGCACCATCACTAATAGTACGAGGGCACCATCACTAATAGTACGAGGGTACCATCACTAATAGTACGAGGGTACCATCACTAATAGTACGAGGGCACGCTGGAGTTGCATCTCTGGAATTATTAAACAACTTGACAAAGCTGACAAACTGTAGTGCTTCTGAAAGTTGAAAACAAACGATAAAACGTTTTTTTGACACACAAAAGTTCAGTTTTTGACTGCTGTGTCCTCTGTTGGTGTGTCATGGATGTACATGCTCACACAATTCTGAATCCTAGTTGCTGGTCAACATGACTCATTTGTAAACACATCACTCCACATTCCAGCGTGATGACACTATTGCTGTGAACTGTTCTAGCACAGCCCATACAAACTCCACCATCCGCTCAGCACTGCCCGACTCAGTCCAACACCACCACCAGCCCAGCCACGTCTGGACAGGACACAAGCTGTAGGAAAGTTATTTTTAAGAGGAATGTCATTGGAGACAAAGCAGCACTTGCTCCTGGCTACAGACCTCCATGAGCCCAGATCAGAACAACACCTCTACACTTCCATTCCATAAGCACAGGCTGCACAGCTGGCAGAGATGATAAGATCCCTAATTCATGAGGGTCTGATCCATCAAAGGCCGCATTCAGCTCTCTGTGAGACTGACTGTTATGGGGTACCGCGAATTTAGATTCATGCAAGACCTTTAGCGCACATGACTGCACATTTGATTTCACTGTTAAATGGATGAGTTCATAATGATACAACCAGGGATGGGAATGGAGTCAGGAACTTAAATTGTGACACTCAAACTAAACTGTAACCTCCTTCACCCCTGTGATGGTTGTAAAAGAGTCTAAAGGACTAATTTGCACAAGCACAATGGTGCAAATCTGACATGTTAGACACCGTGCTGAAAAATGTCCGTGTTCAGGACGTCCTTCACGGCTGCCCCTGTTCACACTACATTAGGTAGTACTAAGGCAAGGGCTGGTACATAACAGCAGCATTTTAAAGGCCTTCACAATTGCAGAGAGCATATTAACACGTTAGGGCTTGATGCTTTACACAGTTCACCAGAAAAAGATCAATCCTAAACGAAGTTAATGATGACGAACAGCTTGAAACTTATACACGTAGTAGGGAAAGCAAAGAGAGTAAAGAGAGTAAAGCCATTTCAGTAAACCAAAGCACATACAGACATGCATGCTCTCTCTGCTGAATTTCGGATGGATAAGTGATGCATGTTCTGCATATTTTGCAGTGTAAGATATGAAGATCTGTTCAAAATGCAGCAACGAAATATGTTTTTAATGGGTAATTTATTTTATTTTAGAATCAGTTCAAACTTTGATTACAGTGTAAAGGATATGACACATATGGATTCCCTAATATGCTTCAGGGTCAAAGTTTGAAAGGGATTTCATTTAAAATATTCAGCCTGTGATTTTGAGCCTCTCACTGCAGTGACATGTGAAACACAACCTTGTACACATTTTATACATTTTTATAATGTGACCATGTAAAACACATTTCACCTTTTTATAAACTTTTATAACTGAATGTCAAACACCACCCACTCCTCTTTCATAAACTTTTAGAATGTAAACATGTCAAACACATCTCACCTAACATTTTTCCTCACATGTAAAAACTACTTATTGAGGAAGAGATTAAAGCCGTAACAGTAAAAGCTAAGGGAGGAACCAAAAACTAATGCAACAAAGATTTAATCTCTCCAGCCAATTTATGTTTTTAAGAAGCCTCTCGTGCTCTCTCCTCCTTGGTTCTCCTGCTCTCTCCTCCTTGGTCTCTCTCCTGCCCAATCATGAAGTCATCTGACTAGCTGCTTTAAATAGCATTGCCTAGCATGTCCTGCACTGGCCTGGTTCAGCAGACCCATCTACAGCCATTCTCACAACCAAGAAGAAACAGCACACTCTGGATTTAGACCTGCGATGTGAAACCCACCGCTCTCCTTCTTTCATCCCTATGTGTCTCTTTAAATCCCCTCGTCCCGTCCCACCCTTGCGTTCTTGTTCTCTTTGTAATTCTCTCTCTCTCTCTGTCTCTGTCTGTCTCTGTCTCTCTCTCTCTCTCTGTCTCTCTCTCTCTCTGTCTGTCTCTCTCTCTCTCTCTCTCTCTCTGCACCTCACCCCTCTGCACGCCTGCGTTGCTGCCGCACCCTGGCAAGCTCATGCCAACATGTTTCAGGTTAGATCGCAGCCAATGGGAGCAGGGACGGTATGACAGCATCTGACAAAACAGCTCAGTGAAGAGCACTATTCTGGGAGACAAGAACCTGAACTGGCGCCTCAAACTCCTGCAGTTCGGCTTCCTGCAGGAGCTTCTGACAGTAGAAATTGCAGACAATTTGTTCAGGATTAAACTACACAAATATATAATAAAGAACTATTAAATTAGACATTCGGAGGTGCATGGCTAGCCTCGTAGCGCACACCCAGACGTAAATAAAAAAGATGCATGTGTACCTTGTTGGCAGATATGACAAGTTATTACACCAGGATGATTTATCATGAATTCGCTATGCTGGTTGACAACTGAAATGCAATCCTGAGAAAGCAAAGCATTTAAACTCTAAACACACACTAGCTCAAGGTCTAAACAAAAAAAATATATACCTTCCAAAGCTGACCTAAACTGACACCCATCAAGTCATTAAGGATCTTACCATGTCAGAGATGACTTCCTCATCTATCTTCTCCTTAGGCCTCCTTAAGACCAGTTTAATTAAGCATGGCAGTTCTGTGGACCTGCAGCCTCATGTTAGCACAGCTCAGTGAAGGGGCAGGACTGTTAAGTGTGAGGGGCATGGAAGACACCTTAATCCCCCTCTGAGTGCCAAGCTGCCGGGGTTAATACCATCCTGGGGCTAATGCCTGCACGAGCACCAATGCCTGCATGAGCCCTAATGACTGCATGTCAACCTATACCTGAACTCTTCCTGTCTGCCACAAATATGTGATCTGGGCCCAAGCAGCAGTGATGGTATCTGAGTCTTGTACACGCTGTCCATTTCCACATGACTACACAGGGAGACAAACAGGGCAGCGACCCTGGGGGAGGCCTCGGGGGGGAGGGGGGTTAATGCCATCTACCTTCATACACGGTTCATACAACCAGAGTCATTTCTTTCAATTTATCAATGAATTGTTTCCAGATCCAGACTTTATTCCTAATGTCTCCATGAGGCCTGGACTTGCAGAGACTAGTTCACTGGTTATGCAACTGCTTTTAATTAATGAAATCTGTTCTGACAACATGCTTCAGGTCTTTCACAAGCATCAGCATCAGAAAACAGGATTTTCCCATTAAACCAAGGCAAGTGGCTGAAGGTTTCACAGTTAGCTGTGGTAATAACTGTAGTTTTCCTTTCCCCATCAGTCCAGTCACCAATAGGACGTTACAGAGCATGTCTGTTTAACATGTCCTGTTTGTCATCTTGAGACAAACCGAACACTTCAGTCTTCAGTAGAGTCACTTTTGACTCTTATCCACGCCTTTCTTCCCAACGTGACTGACAGCACTTGGTCTGTTCTAAAACAAGCCCTAATTGAAAGGCTTTAAGAACAGGGATGGAGGGGGCATCTGATACAGCACCACCTTTTTCACCATTCCTGAAGAATTCAGCAGTTAGCAGTGGCCCAGCCAAGCTGCACGACTTGCCTTCAGCAGCGGAGAGCCTCCACCCGACCCCACACACGTAGCAGACCTGCCAGTCTCGTGTCACCTTGCACACCCAAACTAATTAAGTTACTACACTCGAGGGATTTACCACAGAGCAAGCTGGGAAAATGGCCTTATGTGACTCATTGTGAATTTTGTTTTTTGGACTATAGCAAAATGAATGCAGTGCAGTGTGACAGGAACTAGTTAGCAGCACAATTTCATTCTGTACTCCAGGTTTTGAAATGAAGCAATGGCTGAGAGGTTCAGCAGGTTTAGTACTAATTTGAGACAATTCACACTGCATATTAGGGGAGTCTTACAGCAATCACAGAACTTTCTCTACATATTCCCTCCATAAGTAATTGGACATCTGACCAATCAGTTTTTCTCAGCCAGAAGTGCATCACTAGCTCATACATATGTGACCTAGTGAAAGGTCTAGAGATGATTGTGATGTGGCTTTTGCTCCTAGAAGCTGTTCCTGTTGTCTCCTACCACGAAGAAACACAGCCAAAACCTTAGATTACAGCTATCTGTTATTTATCAAACGTTATGGACAAAAACGTTTTTTAAATTCACTTGGACGGTTTTTGTTTACCTATTAAGTGGCATTAAACAAAATGTGAATTTCCAACTTAACCTGAATGCTGGAGAAGAAACGGTGTCTGGGAGAGTTGTATCAAAGAGGGGAAACACGTTTCATGTGGGATACTCACAAATAACCTACATTCCACAGAAATATGTCATGCCAGCTAAAGCACCTGAAAAAGCAAAATATCCCGGTGTGGACTGTGGAGATTCTGCAGTAGCACCGTAATTAAACTTGACCCCCATGCCGGTAACTGTGAGGACAAGTAACTTAGCAACATAGTCTGAAAAGTAGCTAATTTGCTAGAATAAGAAAAATATAAAGAAAACTATTAAACAAGTGGTAGACACATTTATAAGCCACATCTAAGATGATTGGTTGATTATTTCTCAATTAATGCATATGAATAATCAATTATGGAATTAGTTGCTACCTTCATCTCTACATTAAATGTTGACAAAATTGCAAAACAGGAAAGTAGGTCTGGAGAGGTGACCTTTAACAAACAATATGAAAGACCACAACAGACCACAGCAGTTGGTGACTAGTTTGCTTTCAGTCATAAGGAAAGAATCAGGTTGAGAACACTGTTCAGGATGTAAGTAGAAGTATGTTAAAGACTCCAAACAGCACTAATCGTTAGTGATGATCTGTCTGTTAAATTTAAATATAAGTGTAAATTTATTTTAATGAGTTCCATTACAACTTTTATTTTAATGTGTCCCTGAAATGGGGAGATATTGTATTCAAAAAGGATTGAGATTCCTATAGTTGATATAAATTGTTGATATAAACTGGGATTAAAGCAGACTGTGCCTTTTAACACCAGAACATCAGGAACTGCACCATGGTCATCAGGAACTATGCTTCCAGACTATTCCACGTATGTTTTGGTGCACCCAAAAAAACAAAATTCACAATGAGTCACATAAGGCCATTTTCCCAGCTTGCTCTGTGGTAAATCCCTCGAGTGTAGTAACTTAATTAGTTTGGGTGTGCAAGGTGACACGAGACTGGCAGGTCTGCTACGTGTGTGGGGTCAGTTGGAGGCTCTCCGCTGCTGAAGGCAAGTCGTGCAGCTCGGCTGCTAACTGCTGAATTCTTCAGGAATGGTAACTATTTTTATAAACACATACCATACCATAGCATACCTTCAGTGAGTATCATCAAAATACTTGTTAGAAAATTTTTGTTACATTTAGATTCTGTGTCAAATATCAGTCAACAAACTTTTCCAAATGTAAACAGAATCCACTGCAGCTCCCTCAGCTTGCGGTGGCCTCAGCTTCTGAACACATACGCCAAGATGGGTGACCATCCTCTTGGTCAAGCAATCAGAAAATCAAAAGCAATGGGCCTGGCCGAGGGCCAGCCTTAATGCCCCCTGATTGTGGGGCTGTAAGCTGGTTTTGTGGGAGTACTCAGGAACGCTGTGGTTTTAGCAGGAGGGAGATTAGCGAGCTGGCTAGGCTTCGCCTCTGTCGATGCCTGCGGGCCCTTTGAAGTGGGCCCATCATACCTGGCATTGCAGCAGTGAAAGCTAACGTGGTGTCAGCTCTGATCAGCGAGCCCGTCTGCCCCCGGTGAACCCAGGCTCACACTAATTGGTCCAATTGAGGATTATATGCTCTTGCAGTGGATTCAGGACAATCATTTAGTCAAATAGGTCCTTTTTTTTTTTTAAATCTCTCTCTCATTAAGATTCCTACTTTTTTGTAGGTGATGGGATTAGCAGCTTTTTAAAGATGTTTTTTGTATCTTAGTACAAGTATGTTAAAGGTGTTTTTTACTAAAAGTCTTTTCTGAATTCCTCACAAAATTCAAGTAAGACAAAGATGGATCCCTTTTGATATATTCCAACATACATTGTATTCCAATATATATTATTGGCAAAAGTTCCTTACTTAGCTTTGTCACATGGTTTAAAGCAATACAAATGAAGCACGTTTTGAGGTAAAACTCTGAATAGATGCACAATACCATGGGGGTTTTATGATACCTGAATAATAACCTTACAGGAAATGCTTGAGAAAAAAAGACAACTAGCATTTTGAAACAGACTCATTTGGGGTCAATAAAAGTGAACCCAAACCTCAATAACAGAAGGGAAATGGAAAGAGGAAAACAGATTACCAGACCGGCACTTAGACTGAGACAGAACAAGAGCCAAAGGAGAAGTGTGAGGACTGTGTGACACACAACACACACTGTAAATAAAATCCCTAAATATATTTAAATCTTCGAGTTTTCTCCCTCAGCAGTGCAGCAACCTTAGCCAAGTGGAATTCACGACGCACCATAAAACTCAGCAAGGGACAAAGGGTCATGTTTCTAACATTAGGGGGAATTAGAAAACCTGTTTTAGACAAAACACAATAAGTAATAGAATAACAATGCATTGTAAAACACTAAAGGGTTACAGTTCCCCAAAGCCTTCTTTAGAAAAAAAACTGAAGCCTATTTAAGTCTAAAGTTTTAGTACACTACTTCATAAAGCTTTAGTATACTACTTCATTTTACAGCCATAAAACCAAATCTCATTTCCACTTGTATGATCAGACCAACCAGAATTTGCACGTTGGGGTCAAGCACAAGACAGATCAAAAGAGTTCTCCATCTCCCTCTTTCAGTACAATTATATGTGTGGCAAGCGCCAACAGTGAAACATACACACACCTAGATACGCATTTTTTCATCAATCAGAAAGTGCTCAAGCCCTGTACAGGCTGGGTTTTAAAGTGATGATCTGCCTAAAGATTTGATTGGATGAAGGTGTTAAAGAGTGTCGCAGGTAGCAGCTACATGGCTTCTGTTAATGGCAGGAGATTGATCATCGAGAGAAGACAGTTAAGTCCTCCTAATCAAGTGGTCCAGCTCAAGAGGCCACTGGGTCACCGCAGGGCCAGAACGGTCATTTGAGGGTGAAGTCCCAAACACCAAAGCAGTGCCAAGCCATTTCAGCCACCAGCCAGAGAAAAGAGGGAGGGGCAGAGTATGCTAATTACGCACCAACAGAAGCCCATTCTTATGTGAAACGAGACCTGGGTTTAAGCCTGTTTGCTCTCCTCCTTGAGGACGATCGAAAGGGGGCGGAGTCATCGGGGCTGCTCCTTGGTTTCGTGTGCACCCCATTATCTTGTCCCTGTTACGTTGACAAGGGCAGATAACCACCACGTCACCAGAGGGACCCTCCTGTGTCCTGGCACGTTTGATCTTCCACGGTCAGCCGCTCCTGGCCAGGGGGGTGGGCGGGCAAGGGGGAATTAATCAGGGACAGCAGCGGCATTCTCTCTCTCTCTCACACACACATACACACACACACACACACACACACACACACATTCAGCAAAGCTGGCTTTCCAAGAGGATCTGTAGCCCCCAAAAGGTGCTGCAGAAAACCCTACCACAGCTTTTAAGATGCCACCCACACAAGCTTTAAGAGCCTTTATAAGCCTTTATAAGCCCCTAATGCTTCAATAAAAGAGAGCTTACTGATTGAGAGTGAATACAATTGGGCCGAATGATCTAAACCCACTGCCCCTTACAGCATGAAGCAGCAAGCAAACAAATCATCAGAGACTGAGAGTTTTGCCACTTGAAACACTAACCAGATATTTACGACCAATTAAACCTCACAATGTAGCAAGAACTACAGTTATGAAAGTCTAACTTTTAGGTCAGCTAAAAACTGAAATCTAACTTTATACAACAATATCTATGTACTTTAAAGCACTCATACTGATTACAGTTTACAGATAATTAAGTGCTATTAGGATCAAACTTTAAGATGCATACTAATATAAATCAATGCCATTATATTTATAAAAATATTGTAAAAAAGAAAAAATATGTTGCTAGGTTACAGCACAATTTCCACCATTAACAAATCAGTGAAAGGCATGTGTGTGTAAGTTAGGGCAGGGGGTGGTATTCAACATGTTTGTTTTGACGTCCATGCTTGGTTGCACACACACACAGCCTACCATGGCATGGCTACAAGCTCAGTGCTAATCTTAAAAGCGTTGGTGTAAGCTCCAGGTCAGCCAACAGAGGTGTGTGTGTGTGTGTGCCATGGAGAGACCCTGCCAGAAGACAAAAGAAAATTAGAGACAACAGAACAAGGCCTTGCCAGCCCAGATGGAAAAACTTGACTTGTTAAGGAGAGACTCGGCAAACATGGCAGACCATCACTGCACCAACCCCCCTGCCTCCCCACCGCAGAGCAAAGAAACTCCCATCCCATACACACACACACACACACACACACACACACACATACAACACACACATGAGCACTCGCACACAACACACACACGCGCGCGCACTCACACACAACCACACACATTCTTTTTAGACACAAGGTTCGACACTTGGTGCAATGAAGCAAGAACATGATTATGCACACGCAATGAAGCAGAACAAGACAAACAGCAGTTCTTGCCAGGCAGAAAAAATAAAAGAAAGGATAAATAAATAAATAAGCTGGATTGTAGGGTTTTGCGGCCCATTAATGACGTTTGTGACACTTCTTTCGCTCATACACACAGAAATACTACCTTGTGTGTTCCGTTAGGCACGTGTGTGTGTGTGTGTGTGTGTGTGTGAGAGAGAGAGAGAGAGGGAGGGAGGGAGAGAGTATTTACAGTAAGCAAATTGGACTATCATCTTGCACGCAGCACACAGCATGCTTCAGACGTTTTTATTTTATTAACTGCACCAGTGGGCAGCTACCAAAACAGGGCTGAGAGAAGAAAGGGAGAGGGAGGGAAAGAGAACAAGAGAGAGTGATGGAGAGAGTGGATAACAGAGGAAGAGTGTCAGAGTTAAAGGGATAGAGAGAGAGGAGAAAAGAGAAAGAGAGAGATGGAGAGATAAAACGAGAGAGAGGGAGAGAGTGGGACAGAGAGAGGGAGAAGGAATGAGATGGACAGATTCAAAGAGGGAGAGGAGGATGAGAATGAGGTCAGCCTACATGGAGAGAGGGATGGAGGAGAGTAGGACAGGGTCAGCCAGACCCCTGTGAGACCCGCTCGTCTTGTCTCACTCGGCTGCCTGAAATGGGAGGCCATGTTTAAAACAAGGCAGCAGAGAGAGAGTTGAAATGAGAGGAGGAGAGACAAAGATAAAGAGACAGAGTGAGATCCACTCAGTCACCTCAGCCTGACAGCATGCGACATTGAGGCTGGGCTTCCGAATCCAATCCTGTACCCACTGCAGCTTGAGTCGTATACAACACACACACACACACACACACAGATAACTGAACAAAAAATACATGTGCGCACACACACACACCTCCATCCAGCTACTTATCCATCTGTCCATCTATTCTCACTCAGCCTCTCCATACACACACATACACACACACACACACACACACGTGTGCACATGCACACACATACACACTCACATGCTTGCATGCATGCAAACACCAGCCATCACAAATTTGAAAAAAACAAAATAACAAGAAAAATGATTATCTATGCAATGAAAAGATGCACAGTAACACATACACTGAAAGAATAAGAGTTTTTAAAAGAAAGTCACAAGCACATCCATGGCTGTCTGATTTACAGTGGGCGGCAGATAAGGGAGAGTCATGACTGCAGTATGATTGTTAGGTGAACAAATAGGAAGAGGTGAACCTAGTGTTATTTATGGAGAGTGTACTCACACATACACACACACACACACACACACACACTCAACCCGATTTCTGACAAAAAATTAAGCAAAAAATAAATGATCATACTTCCAAAACTGCATTTTATGAGAGCAGGCAGATGCTCTCACTTGGCCTCTTTCTCACAATCACACACACACACACACACACACACACACACACACACAATGTCATTTAAATATTGATTGTGTAGCACTAAGAACAGGACTTCAAAGCTGGGAGTCTGGTGTGGACAGCTCTGTGTGTGTGTGTGTGTGTGTGTGTGTGTGTGTGTTTCTGTCGAGAGAAATACAAGAAAAAAAAGAAAGAGAAAGACTGAGAGAGGAGAAAGAGTGTGAAACAGAGGAAGACAGAGAGAGAGAGAGAGAGAGAGAGAGAGAGAGCGGAAAGAGGAAGAATGAGAGCGAATGTGAGAGGCAGGGTTTGTCGGGGGAAGGGGGAGTGGCTTATGTGGCATTCTAAAAATTCCCCAGAGCCGAGCAGCCAAGCGGACCGTCTGATTGAGTCCTGTCACACTAATGTGTCCTGACAGTACGCGGGCAGTTACCATGTCTCCCTCACAGCGCCTAATGCACTTTTTTGTGAGCGAGAGAAGCAGAGAAAGCCCCGCCTCCTCCACTCTCTCCAAAAAAAGACAGAGAGGGGAGGCTGCAGGACAGGGGTGATGAGAGGGGGGAGCTGGTGAGCTTTCACAAAAAACAGCTCATAGGAAAAAGAGAAAAAAATCAATAGGTCACTTCTCAATGTTATTTGCTGTTATTTTCATACTTGATAATGCAGGTTGGATGTGCGGGTGGATGATGTCCAGGAAAACGGACTTTGGATCTGTTGTATATTGCTGTGTGTATGTACAGTGGATCAACTGGTCTTAAATATTCAGGAGGCAGACAGTCATACTGCACCACCTGCGCTGCTGAACCTCAGAATTGCTGCCCTTAGCAAACCCTTGTCCCACACCTGTTGTCCTTAATGGTGCTCCAAGTAAAGGAGTCTTGACAAAGCATGGAAGACATTAAACAAGGTAGTGGTAGCGCTGAGGAAGGTGCATTTGAATGCAGGTAACCTTCAGGGAGCAGCAAAACACTGATAACTGAACAAACACACACACACCTCAATCCATCCACTTATCCATCTGTCCATCTATTCTCACTCAGCCTCTCCCTATACACACACACACACACACACACACACACAGTTGGGATATCATCTTCATCGTTCCCTACCAACATGAAGCTGAAGCGTGTGAGGCTGTGACAGAGGCGCACTCCCTGCTGTTCTACCGGTGGAGAGGAGGGCTGCACTAATCCTGCCCCTTTCCAGACGGCCCTGGCCACCATGAGGGTACGTCTCCCTGCAGATGGGAGAGGGAGAGGAGGTACACCCTTTCCTCCCTCCTCCCAAGCCCTCCAAAAATCCTTTTCTTAACACATGAATGAGCATCCTGAATTATTCAACCTTTTCAATATTTCACATGGTTCCCATTTTCTCCTGCACTTGTGTTTGTTGCCCTGGACTAATGCAATTTTCATGACAAAAAAAATGTTTTTGTCCTAGTTTGCTATGTGGCTGGAGTCGTCCGGGTTGACTCTGCACCTCCAGCATGGAGGATGAGGATTAGCAGTACCTCCTCATGCAGCAGGGATAAACGAGGAGTGGACCCACACCAAACCTCACTGAGAGAGAGAGAGAGAGAGAGAGAGAGAGAGAGAGAGAGAGAGAGAGAGAGAGAGAGAGAGAGAGAGAGAG
>JAOYMR010000009.1:1569980-1581073 GCA_025802075.1 Tenebrosternarchus preto | reverse complement strand
TACAATCAGTAGTTACACTAATCCAGAACATTTAGTAGATACAATCAGTAGTTACACTAATCCAGAACATTTAGTAGATACAATCAGTAGTTACACTAATCCAGAACATTTAGTAGCCCTGAATTACTAGATAATGTCAAAGGTTTTGCAGGTGTTGCTAAAGCTTTGATCTCAGCGTGTGTCATGAGCCATAAACAGCGGAGTCACAATTGCAACGATATACCGTAACAATCTACACCATCCCAATGTAGAGCCCCCACCCTGATAGCTCAGAGCAGAGTTTCTAAATCAGCGCGCTGAAGCCCGTCTGTGGAGCTGCTGGCTGATTAACATGTGTAATTTGTGAGTCGGGCTGCAGGGCCGGGGGGACCCCGCTAATCCTCTTTAGCTTGCAGCTGCCTGAACATCTCCTCCCATGTTTGGCTAATTTGGGTCTGTGATGTGGTACGCTTGTTTAGCGCTGATTACTATCAGCCGCTGTAGCATCGGGGGACTGGGACGTGGGACTGGGGAGGCTGGTAGGCTGATCGAAGGCCCAGTTCACTGTATTTGCATAAGAGGCAGGGAGACTTTGATATAAGATAAGCAGGTGACATACATTTCATGATCACAGGCCGTGACCCCAGATGAGTGTGTGTGCAGGGGGGGGTGCGCTCGTTGATAACACTGATTACAGATAACATATTTACTAAGGACTGGGATTAGCTTTGGTGTTGTTGGATATGTATCGTATAAGCAGACAGTGAGTCTCTTGGGTAGATATCAGAACCATCAACAAGTGAATGTCGTTAATGATCTACTTTGTGATTGAGATTTTCTATCTGCATTTCAAAACCAAACGTCCTCAGCTGCCTCATTCTTCTGATTGTTCTTTCTTTTCCTCCAAAAAGCTTGGTTACGCCATTCAGCACTGGATCCACGTCCCTGCTCTCCGCATCCCTGTTCTCCAGGTCCCTGCTCTCCAGGTCCCTGCTCTCCAGGTCCCTGCTCTCCGGGTCCCTGCTCTCCGGGTTCCTGTTCTCCAGGTCCCTGCTCTCCGGATCCCTGCTCTCCGGGTTCCTGTTCTCCAGGTCCCTGCTCTCCGGGTCCCTGTTCTCCGGGTCCCTGCTCTTCGTGTCCCTGCTCTCTACTCAGAATCACTCCTCAAATTCAGGGAGGGCCCAACGGACACTTCAGCGCAGCATCAACAACCTCCTCTCTGCTTGTGCTCAATCGCCATGGAGGAGGGCATTGTTTAACACCAGTAGGTGTGTTTTCCATTCAGGGCCCCCTGCCTGTAAGCTTTTACAGTTCCCAGAACCCCCCGTGGTGTCGGAGTGCTCAGCGAACTCAGCGTTGGGCTCACGTTGGGCTCGTGCTGTTCTCACTCCCATGGCCGGTCAGGAGAAGCGCGGCTCCGTGTCCTGCCCCCGTTTATCGGTCCCAGTCCTCCGGCCGGCCTGGGCCTCCTGCCACCCCAGCAGGTGCCTGAGAATCCTGACCCCCGGCACACCCTCGGGGTGGCAACGCAATGCAGAGAATGTCCATGTTATGTGGGGGGCAATGCTGGAACAGGGAATGGAACACATTGGGATTCCCAACCAATATGCAAGAGTTTCCCAGCAGGACATCACAGTTGGAGCAGAATTCCACAGAATTCCACAAAATCTGAAGAATTCATGGAACAAAGAGCATCTCCAGTGCCCTCTCAGACCACCTATCACTCTGGCTTCCTCTGCAAGGCACCATTTTGTAATTCCTAAACAATGAATGTAGATTCAGTTAGACAGGATACAGACTGAAACTTTTTTCACTGGCATTTCTTTATTAAGAATACAATGGCAGCAATACAACTTTTGTTTGCAAGCAGATTCTGGCATCCCAACACCATCTCTGCAGCTTTTGCTTTCTCAGATCTGTCAGATCAGTGAGCGGAGCCCATCAAACATCTGCACTCTGTTCCTCGTCAGCAGATTGGTGCTAAATCCCAGCAGACCTGTAAGTCCTTTTGTCCGGGGCTGAATGAATAAATAAATAAATAAACAAACAAAACCCATCCGCAGCAGTGGAGTTAAATCACCATATGTGGAAGCCTGCATCAGATCAATAGAATTTGCGGAAGCGACGGAGCCCTGGCTCCGATTGGCCATCTTGGTCATGATCTGAATCGTGTTTGGTTCCCACCAGCCCCTCTGAGCAGCTCCACCCCTGCCGTGGGCCGCTCCACCCGCCACTGATCTGGAGACGGAGCGCCAGCCCACCACATATGGATCCTCCCTTGATATCACCCAGCCAGCGTGTAATCTTATTATGCAAAGTCTTAATCTGCACCTACGTCCATGTGCCTCCAGGGTCGCAATACTGTGATATCAAGGTGCAGGGAGGTCATGTTGTGTGATCCCTGCCCTGTTCTTTAGAAGAGATGGGGGACTCAGAGGACTGTCCCAGGAGTCCAACGGAGCAGACAGAGGATAAGGGGGGAGGGGGGAGGGGGGAGAGAAAGACTACTGAACGGTTTTTTTGAAGGATGAGATTGACATGAGGTCTCCAGCTAGGATTAGAGTTGATTTGAAGCAGTGGGATTTTTCCAGCAGACACATTATTGGACGGGGGAATAAGAGGCCACCAGTGTGGCAAAATTGGATGAGGATTGGCATGTGCTGTGAGCAAAAGAGCAGCAGCTAAAACAGCAGCTGGCCCACTGATTTCTCTCTCCTTTCAGGTGGAGGCACCTCCAGTGACTTGGAAAGAGAGAGGATGGAAGAGAGGGAGGGCTGTAGAGAGACAGAAAGAGAGAAAGAATGAAGGAGGGCGCAAAAATGAAAGAGTAGGAGGGTTGGGGGTGATCATTTTGAGGTCTGTGATCTTGAGCAGCAGTGTAATGAGATTAAGTGCAACACCTTTGCCAGTAGCAGAAAAAAAGCCTGCCAGTGCTATAACAGACAGACGAACAGAGAGAGGGAGAGGGAGGGAGAGAGAGGGAGAGGGAGAGAGAGAGACAGACAGACAGACAGACAGACAGACAGGGAGAGGGCACTAATCCGTTCCCATCTCTGGGACGTCATTCAGAAAGACTGCAAGTGATTTCCGCTCTGCTAGCCCCTAGTTAATTCCACTGCCAGGCGAGAAAGAGAGAGAGAGATAGAAAGAAAGCTAGAGATAGAGATAGAGAGAGAGAGCTCATTATCCATGACCACAGTCCAAAAACATGAAGACAGAACTTCATTTAGAAGTTCAAAGGCAAGTGTTATTGTTCCACCCATTCTGATCATAGTACTTGTTAAGATGGCTCAGAAACAGCACTGTTTGGGGCTAAGACAGTACACCCAGACACCATAAGCACCTGAGCCACCTGACGCAGGCTTCCGGAAGGTTCTCTGCTGGAATATTTTAAAATAGAATAACATAATAACATATAGAATAACATATGAAGAAATTGCTAAATTCCAGCTTTGCAAAAATGTGTTTTAAAAAATTCAGTTTTGTAGTGTATCCAGATTGTGATTTAAAGTTAACTGACCAGGTTTTTGAAGCTCAACTCTAGCTAGCAGTTTCTGACTACAGTTGAAAGGTATAAAGGTTGTTGAAACGTCATGATAATCTTCAATCTTGCTACTTTGTGTCCATAACCAACTTTGGAAAAATTCCACACAAATGTAAAATGTACCAGGTTAGTTTGCTAACTTTTTATGCTAGCTGCAGAAAGACTTTAAATTAGGGTTACACCAAACATAATTTTCTTCTGTAGTTTTGGCAAAATAATAAAAACTAAAGTCTAAACCTTTGTTCTACTGGCTTTTTGTGAAATGCTTTTTTTTTTATTAATTGACTTTACAAGTCTTTACAAATCAATTAACAAAACAAAAAATACACTGTAACCCTGGAAACACTTGTGAAATGTATTTTTTTTTAATGTCCTTTAAAAGTGATGCACATGAACAGATCACACAAACTAAGCAGTAAACGTGCGAGCTTTACGGTTCCCTCCCGTCACCAGGAGACGCTGATGTGGAGGTTAGGCCTGGACAGTGGGAGGACTGTTTTAGCCACCTGACAGGGTGAGAAATGAGCTCAGCTGCTCAGCTTATGGAAAGATTTCCGAATGATACACAGTGTAATTCATCCCAATTATCACTACTATCACCACATCGTGTGCCAAACACCAATCAGCCGCTTGACTGATGGCCAGTAAACCAATCGGCATTGTGGCCCGAGGTAAATGTGGACAAACCTACGTGGCTAAACTTAGCTTAGCCAAAATGAACCTTGCGGTATCCAACATTCAGTTTACTGTTAATGGCTGATTCTTTAGTGGCAGTCCCCCCAGGACCCAGATCCACGAAATAACACAAACCTCACAAGCCGCAGAAAGACTGCGTGTGCCAATCTAAATGACATGAGAAGAAGACACATGGGGGCCTTCCCAGTGATGGGGTCGACATAATGAACACAAGGGAGGGTGTAGAGGGGGTGTGTGTAAGGGGAGGGGCCATGTCTGTGTGATTAACAATCTGGGGTTATTTTTGCGTTCAGGTTCAGGCAGGTCTGGGCTTGCGACGGGGGTGGGGAGGGTACGGGCACCCCCGGGCCCTGTGGATCCTCCACGCTCCAGCAGAGTCACACACAATGGGGACACAGTGACTGCGAGACTCCCCTCTGGCAACTGCTTTCACAACAAATGCGTAAATAGGCTTTTAGCTACAACTGTTGGGTCCAACTTTCGCTGGTGACGAGGCAGACTACAGTTTTCTGATTGTTTGTTTGTTTATGTGCTGGTGTGTTTCCTAAGGCAGAGGTTACAGTACTTTTAGTAGGAAGTTAAATTTGTCTCTGCTCTTGCTGGGATGAGGAGGCGACCCTAATAATCAGTAACACGAGTCACCCTGTTCACCTTCTCCTGTTCTCTCACTCACACACACACACACACACACAACACAGAGGTCCAAGATTGTACAGAGGGCTGTTAGTGTTAGTGCCAGCTGAGCGAGCTGGATGATGGGTTGGACTGTAAACCTCTGGCTTTCTGACACAGTCACTGTCATAAACACAGAAACAATGACAGCCCTGCAGTCCAGGCCACCCTACCACACACACACACACACACACGTTTTACACTTAATGAAACAAATGTCACAACCATGACATTCAGTGCTCAAAATACACTAACAAACAAGCGCATGATCAAGCAGGAAGACTCTCGACAGCACAGAGAAACACTCCAAAGTTAGTGCAGGTTCTTAACTGACAATGTGTCCTCAAATCAGCTATTAAGACTATTTCCTCAGCACCACAGACCTCAGATGCACCCCGTTTACCCTCAGGATTGAGCGGTGGAGGCTGAATTGAGACGCGCTGGTCTCTCTCTGATCTGTATGGTAAACATGGCAGGTCGATTGAGGACACGGAGAGCACTGCTTCACTGCATTCCTTTCAGCCGTGGTACAGAGAGAAAACACACACCAGCTGGAGAAAGCTAACGCTCCAACCCTCGCCATTCTCTCCCTCTCCCTCTCTCTCTCACACACACACACACACTCACACACACACACACATACGTACGTATATACGTGACAGGTTGAGGGCTCCTCTTTTTAGTTCCATATTAGCCAGTGGGGAGGAATCACCTGCTGGTGCCTGAAGAGCCACTCTTGTGTTGCTCACACCCATGCGCCCATGGACACAATAACTTCTGCAGGCTTGACCAAAAACAGGGAGGCCATTTTAAAGGTTTGAGTATGGATATGAACTCGAAGCACAGGGGAGGGAGGGGAGGAACCTTTTTGTCTGCCTAAGATTACGGCTGAGTTCAAGGAGAGAACAGGGGGAGGGAGAGGAGTGTCTAAAGTTCATTAAAAGAAAGAGTGGAGAATCCACAGGTTCTCACTTGATGGGAGTGTAAGGTTACCACTGCCATTGTCTCTCACACTCACACAAACAGGACGACAGGACTTCCACACCTCCAATAACACGAGAAAAGGTGTTAAACATCTGAGGTCATACTGGGTTACGTTCACCTGCCTAACATCCTGAATGGTGTTAGTGTGGCACACCGAAGGACTACGTGGCAGTTTGCATAATGCTAATCCAGCCCAGCTGCTCTGCCACTCACTGTTAGCCACATTAGCATTAATATGGTTTGGATTCCTTTAATATCTCTTCAGCATTGAACTGCTGTTGTGAGAGAGAGTGATTGGATCTTCCTCAGATCTCTCCTTTATTACTGGTCAGTAGTCATCTCTCAGCTTCCTCTGTATTGACTGCACTTCCTTTAACCCCTCAGACTTGCTCAAGTTTGTTTTCAATCTAGTTACTGAATCACCCACAGCAGGTGCTTTAGGATTGAGAACCGAATAATAATCTTAAGAGTTCAGTCTTCTGTCACCACCTGCTTGTTAGCCTGTCTGGGTCCACATCTCTGGGGAGCTGTTGTGTGGTGAACAGTCAGAATCTAACTGAACTGAAGAGCCTGTTTGTTGTGGGGTAGGAAACAACATGTGGTTTACACATCCATTTTGCTGAAACGTTATCTTAATCTGAATATAACTGTAGAAAAGTCAGAGTTTAGGACTCACGTCATGGTCCAGCACTGGACACTGTGTGTTGTTGGTCCCGCCTGCACATAGAAGGGGAGGAGGCAGCAGACTTAATTAGTGCTTTGACAAGCCCACTCTCTAAAAGTGATGAGATTATCTCTAATTGATGTCAGTATGGATTAATGTTCGGTCCACTGCTGTCTCTCAGGCAGGTCCAGCTTCAGGCTGGACTGCCAGCAGGGGGCGCAGATAAGAAAGAGGACTTTTCTGCAGCACCTCAAGCTGCTTCTTGGATTTTTAGTGTTGAGCTCAACTACTTGAACCTGCATCCTTACTCAGCCGCTTCTGCTGATCCATGAAACCCCACGAAACCCTGATTACAGGAAGGAAAGAACAACAATACAAAGAACAGTACGACTTCACTGCGGTGGGTGGGTAGGTGGGTCCAGGAGCTTCTACACATGCTAACTGATATAAGAGCTGGGAGCTTTTGGAGCGTTCACACTGCCTCACAAAGCTGGATGGGGTTGGGGGAGGGTGGAGTTTAGAGAGGGCGAAAACACCATGTGGCCCCTACTTGCATCTGGTCTACGGTCCATGAAAAGAGCACGGCCAGCCTGGAGCGAACGAGCCAAGGGCTTCTAGCAGGCAGAAAGACGTGACCCACTTCCTGAGTTCCCTGATGACGCACGTGTCGTGAAATGGGGATGCGTGAGAACTTAATGGATTACATTTTGCTTCTGAACCAGGATTCTGGTTCTGGTGGGGATACAGAGGGTTTAGATGAGACTGCGTTACACTGCAGCACAGCTTGGGACAAACGACCAAAGGAGGAAACAAAACCGTGAGCCTTTTTTAATAAATAGATTTCAAATTAAAGTTAAAATTACAATATTTCACATTAACGTACAGAAAACAAAAACCAATAAAAACAATGAAGGTTTTCCAAGTAAGAACATAGAGGAATTATTTCTACATTTGAAGATGTATGACTTTCATTTTCTTTAATATTTCTATACAGTCCATCCTGTGGCTTTAGCAATAACAAGAGTCTCCTAGTCTATATGGGTCATGTTAAGAACATCAAGACATAGATGTTTGGCAAACTATGAAACTCGACTTTGACTTGTACAATAAGCAAAACAGGAAAACAAAATAACTCAAGAACAACAGGGTTGTTTAACAGCTGGGTAATCCAAGTTGGGTAAAACGCCACAAAAACCCCACCCACATAGCAAAAGAAGGCGTCATGTAAATCTTTTCACTTCGATACTGAGCGAACACGTGTCACAGCAGACGACCGCATCTTCCTCCGTCTCCTCCGTCTCCTCCTCCTCGAGGACAAACTCTCCTCCACAGCGGCAGCTGTAGGAGTAACACCCACGGTCTGAAACAGAGGCGAGATATCGATTATAGCACGGCAGCAGAAAGATGAGAGCGATCAGAGCTCCAGTGGCTCCACAGAGGCCTTCTGTGACCATCACACTACTGTCTGCCCTACTGCTGCACTGGAAGACACCTCTACAGCTTGGTCTCTAAGAAAGTTCTGGAAGTTCTGAGTGAAAGGAAATTCGTGAAGGCCCTTGATCAGATAAGGTGTTTTGGATCATTAACGACGATGTGAAGGATCTCGTTTAAGGCACTGAGGAACACCACAATGGATGTGATTAAAACTTCAGGATAACACAAAAGTTCAAATGATTTTAATCATCACAGGTTACCATTACAAGATGGATGGGATGGAGGAGGATATAGATGGTTAATATAGATGGTTTATATAGATGGTTTACAGACACCACAGCAGAAGGAAACCTCACATATTGTATGTCTAGCCTTGCCAGTCTTAAACATCAGATGCAATAATACACAAAGAAATGGAAGAACACTTTCCAAACAGTTTCTAAACCTATACAGCAAACACATGGATCAACATTCCTGTTCCTTATAAAACCTTATACACACCTACTTCCTCCTAAGGAGTAATTATGGGAAATGGAGTTTTGGACTTGATCTAGGGATTTCCAACATACGGGTTAAGGAGACATTGTTACATGCTGTATTCGGTCAGTCACAATGCTCTGGGAGACTGGCTGTACTAGAGTTGGCTCACTCCCAGAAGCCACACAGGGGTGGAGTCTGTGGTGGTTGCTAAGCGCAGTAGTTATGGCTAGAACAAAGTGTAGAGCAGTTGGGTGCCTGAACGTCTGAAAGCAGCCTTACTCACCACTGTCCCAGGCCATGTCCTCCAGAAGAACACGGGCATCTACTGGCCAGCTCTGCTTCAGTTCATCAGCTGGACACACACACACACACACACACACACAGCATAAGGACTAGAAGACTGAAACAATGCTCTATAACCCATTTATTATAAAAGTGATTATTAATAATTATATAAAGCAATAGTAATGATCGTAGTATGAAAGTATGATCCTCCATATATCAGAGTGCTGAAACAGAATTTGCTGACAGGAAGAACCCTCCTGACCTCTGAAGGGCCGTCTGCTACAGAGCACCAACATGAGTCTGCACTCCCGCTCAAACCTGGGAGCACAGCTGAAAAGCTCCAAATGCCAGCCAGCACAGGCTGCAGGGCACAGGCTGCAGGGCTTGTAGGGCCTTCTGCTCATTAGCACTCTGCACTAGCAGCTATACACTACTGCCCAAAAGGCTGCATGCTTCTCTAATCCTTTGAAACATGTATGGATGAACAGACGTGTGTTTACCCACAGGCCAAGAGGGGCTCATTAACTTTATAGTGTTCTGTTAAAACTGGATGGTTGTGAATTAGAACCGGGCCAATACACAAACACACTGCTGTAAATGTGTTGCTTTCAAATAGCAAAATACCATGAGAATATTTTACCTATTTTTACAAACATAATAATAATAATAATAATAATAAATAATAACAATAAACTGTCCATTATTATGTTTATGATGTTATATGACATCATTCTACCTTAGTAGAGTCTGAGTGTAAAGTTTGTGCAGTGAGTCTGAGTGTAATGTATGAGTGTAGTGAGTCTGAGTGTAAAGTTTGAGTGTAGTGAGTCTGAGTGTAAAGTTTGAATGTAATGAGTCTGAATGTAAAGTTTGAGTGTACCGAGTTAGTAATGATGAGACAGGTATGACTGTTCTGATCCATACCTCATGACCTTTGCAGTTTTCCCTTTCCCTTTAGCCTCCAGGGTAATTTGAAAAGGTTTAACCGTGTTGTTTTGTGTAATACTTGATTTTGGAGTCTAAGAGAGATCATTTTTGTGCCAAATGACATTATTTGAGGTTCAGTGCAGGATTATTCCTTTAGCACAGACCGTCCCACAGGACAGCAGTGATCAGTAACACGCCGCTCAGACGCTCCTCGCCTGTGTGAGGGGCAAACCATCAGAATAAAGACTCGAGATTGCACAACAAGATTAGACCTGCCACTTACAGGACAGAAAACTAGACAACAGTTTCGTGAAACACGACCCCGCAGATTCTGCAATCCCAACGAACACACAGGGTACAGCCGAAAAATCGCAGGAACGGGAGTCGGCGAGCTCCGACAGCTGGAATTTCAACGGCCTCACATCCGAAATCCCAACAGGCTGAACCGACAAGAGCCGTCAGGAAAAACCAACGTCCGTTAAGAGTGTGAAAGACAGTTTCTTGAATATGAAAATACAAAATCTGACAATTAATTGTCACAGGAGTTGAATGAGGGGGAAGAGGACTGAAAGACCAAGATGTAACACCATGATGTACTAAAAAAGAGGAAGAGACCTGCCATCGTTGTGAGAGAACGGTAATTAGCACGTCCCTGTGCCACTTTTCAACATGTTTGCCTTTAATTAGTCTGGAGACCTGCCCCATGTGTGCTGCTGCAGTCTAGGCTACATGGCCCTCTGAAAGTCTGGCAAAGAAATTTGCACCAGTAAATCCCAAGCCGCAAGAGAGGAAGAAGGTGTGGTCGAGATGGAGATGAAGAAAAACGTGTGGATATTTTAAACAAAAGAGGCGTTGGAACTGTGTTTCACACCTGCAGAGGCGGCACTCAAATTAGTGAAACGCTCTCATTAACCCGTCACACCACCACAGGCCATAGAGCCCACCAGGCTTCTAGACCTGACCCTTGAAATGCCTGCAAGGACTCTCTGCCTGCGAGGCTGCCCCATTCTGGCCAGTTTGTGCACTATAACAGCAGTGCAAGAACTGACACATAACAGACGGTAAAAGTCAACTATAGCGTGGAACGGAAAGATGCCATTAAACTCCAATAAGGGGTTTAATCTTACGGTGGCCGCCATGCAGGTCCGCACGGGTCAGCGGTTCTGGTTCTGGATAAAAGCTATCATACGAGATGGGTTCAGGTGCCATCACGGCCAGGTAGTGTTTATTTGGCTATGAGATGATGCTGACAGTTAAAATGAGAAGTAATTACCAAGCATGAGTGGACAACAGGCAGAGATGGAACAGATATGAACCTGGGATGGGTCAGACCTGCTAGGCTCACCTCTGTACACACACACACACACACACACACACACACACACACACACACACACACACACACACACACACACACACCCACACTAA
>JAOYMR010000009.1:1561172-1563427 GCA_025802075.1 Tenebrosternarchus preto | reverse complement strand
CCCCAACCCCTCCGACACCTCTCTGTTCGGGCTGATTGTATGGCGGCCCGCATTCCTTCTGCAAGACTAGCCTGGTTTAATTCTGCTGCTCTGCTTATCACGAACGCGCTCCGGCGGGTTTAGCTGTTCCGTCGCACCGCTGAAACGATATTCATGAATTTCAAAAGATCGGTTGAGCGCTTTTTGTACTGGCGCACAGCGAGGTCGGAATTAGATATTACACGGAGCGCAGAGCCCGTTCAAAGCAAGGCGGTCCCGCCGCCGACACCGGCCTGTCACGTCTATCCGCACAGGCTTTGAGCGCGAGGAAACTCGCAAAGCATCCCCGGTTGGTTAATTACAGCGCTCGCTGCATATCTCGGCCACCACAGATCGCCGTGCGCCATTACCTCTCCGTCCTTCTGCTCTCTGGTTTTCTTTGCATGAAATGCACACACTCGGTCTGCGTTGCAGGGTTATTTTGCACACACTCGGTCCGCGTTGCAGGGTTATTTTCCATTTCAAAGTTTTCAGATGGTGTCAAAACAAGTGGTGCGCTGACTCCAAAGCCAGAAGGTGGATTTAAGAAGTTGCTAAGGAGACAATACATTTGGGTATTCAGCACATGCATTAACAACACAATCCAATGCATCATTTTATTGTCTGTAAAAAATAAAAACTACCTTAACTGTGAAGTAGCCTATTCCACTACTGAGATGATAATTTTAGCCCAGGCTGCCATGTTGTCCTGGCTAAATGATTAAATCTGCAGTCATCACCACACCACCAGCAGTGTGTGTAAGCACTGAATAATACCACCGTGCCAGTCTGAGAGAGGAAGGAGCGCAGGCCCCGCCCCCCCCCTCCACATGGCAGTAGGCCGTATGCTCCTCCCAGCAGGTGCATGGGTGAGGCGCTCCTTCCTGGCCCCCGGCACCTGGTCAGGTGGGCACGGGGGAGGCCGCAGGCCGGGCCCACTGGTGCCAGTTCTGCGGATCCACCACGACGACCCGCGGCGTGGCACAACACGGACTGGGCGCAAGGATCACTGGCATCCCAGAGGCAGAAACGCATGGCGAGGTCCACGTGTCTGCGAGGTCCACGCGTCTGCGAGGTCCACGCGTCTGCGAGGTCCACGCGTCTGCGATACACTCCTGTCTCTCACTGATGGTTTGAATCTCTTAATTAAACCTCTTTGTAAGACCGGGTTGCATCGTATGTTAATTAAGCTTCTAATTAAAGACCGAGTGCAGAATCTTGTAATTAATGTGATGTTAAAGCACTACAGATTATTAATCCTTGGTTGGCTCTGTTCCATTTAGCTCATTGTCTTTTTTAAATGGAGAAATGAATACAGTCCTGCTTGGTGAGGTTAATTTGAATCATTTTAGCTAGAGATCTTTTAATACACATTGTGTATAATATGTTTGACATGAATTGTTTTAAGAGGTGCCAGCTAGTGCTCTAAATGTAAAGAAACCTGAGCACTAAGGTAATTACTGGGCTGACTGAGCATCAGGCTACACCCACGCCTGTGTTCAGGTAAACTATTCCCACACATGTGTTCAGGTAAACTACACCCACACCTGTGTTCAGGTAAACTACACCCACACCTGTGTTCAGGTAAACTACACCCACACCTGTGTTCAGGTAAACTACATCCATACCTGCGTTCAGGTGAGCTACAAGCACTTTAAAGCCGTGTATGTTGCTGTGACGGAAGAAACATTTTGATAATTAATCTGCAGTGTGGTTGTGCTGCTGCGAATCTTCCCGTCTCCCTGGTCC
This sequence comes from Tenebrosternarchus preto, assembly GCA_025802075.1. Lineage (NCBI taxonomy): Eukaryota > Metazoa > Chordata > Actinopteri > Gymnotiformes > Apteronotidae > Tenebrosternarchus > Tenebrosternarchus preto. Next base: position 1,561,660 of record JAOYMR010000009.1, on the reverse strand, counting down.
TTAACGTCCTGGTGATGGAGGATCTGTCTGCCAGCGCTCCTCTCCTCCTCAACACCTCGGCCCTTCGTTGCCACGGCACCAAGCATGGGGGACGGCCCGTCTCTCACTGCCTCACCGTGGAAACCGGCCCTGAGCCTAGTGTGAAGCTGATTATTGAGCTCAGGCTTCTGTTCCCTCACACACACACACACACACACACACACACACTAACACCCCTTTCCCAGCTCCTTTGGGCCTCCTTTGGCTGGTGCCTGCTCCTCCCCCATGGCCACTCCTCACACACTCCTCCCCTGAAAATGAATCGGCAGGAATGAGCCAAAATGCTGTGCCCTCGCACTGCACAGGAAAAAAATGTCAAGAACCACAAAAGAAAAGCAAAAAATGTGCTCTGGGCCTTCATCTCTGAGGCATCGGTCCAGCCCGGCCCAGCCCGGCCCAGCCCAGCGCCTGCCGAACACAGCCCACCCAACACGGCCTGCCCCTGTGTG
>JAOYMR010000009.1:1548672-1556172 GCA_025802075.1 Tenebrosternarchus preto | reverse complement strand
AAACATTCTCATGAACAGTGACATCACTGTATTCACCCACTTATAGCTATATGTGCATCGCAAGTTTTTATTTTATTGGTTATTAAAATGGAGAGAGCTAAAACTAATGCTAAATCTATGGCAGAACTCTATTACGTCAATAACTATCAACAACAGAAGATACATAAAACAAAAATCAAACAAAAAAATCAAACTAAAGATTAATTAACTTCAAATAATTAATCCACAATAACCACCAAAACAGTAATGAATGTGATCTGAATAGAGGCTGGACATCAGGCCAGGACGGAAGCTGAGCTCAGAGACAAAGGGATTTGTGTCAGGTGTTCTGGCTCCATAATGACAGGAGATGTGCAGCGAGCCATCCGTCAACAGAAGGCCTGCCACCCCCTGTCCCAGCTGCACCCTTCCCAACCCAGGTGAGTGAGGTGGGCAGAGGGCCGTCGGACTGGGCCCCTGACCTCCAGGAAACCTGGTTCCCATGCAGGGATCAAAGCTCGGCTCACCCAGGGATGAAGCTTGGTTTGGAGCTTTGAAGTTGGAGCAGGAGGGGGTGGTATGGGAGTCAGGCCAGGTTGTGGAGGACAGGCAACAAGGCAGGAGGAGGCCCTCCACAGGGAGGCACTGGGGGACACTGATGAGACTGGGGGAACTGGGTGAAGTCTGTGAATGTAGCCTAACTGCATGTGTCTGTGTGTAAAGATCATAACTGCCTGAAAAGGAGTTTTATATCTGCACATTTAAAATGTAAAATACCTAATAAAATACTTAATAACACAATAAACAAATAGGTAAACAAAAAAGTTAACATTGCTGAGTGACGTCTACTGGTGATAATCTCAATCTCAATCTCAATCTCAGTTAACAATCACCATATTAGTGTTTTTTGGTATTAAACTGTTTGTATCCATTTGAATGAGCCACTCATACCACTTATGAATATTCCTGTTATGTGCATTGTTAGGTATGATCAGGTTTTAGTGGCCTGGTGCTCATCCTGTCTCACACCAGCCTGGTGAATTCAACTCGCACGGCAAACATAAGGTGATTTTTTACACCTGTTTTGTGGTGATAGCAGCTGTTTGTCTATTGCTGAAGGAAAGATGTGTTACGCATAGTCGCTTGCTTATATATTAGTAACATATATTACTAAACTTTATTATATATATTAGTAACATATATTACTAAACTTTATTATATATATTATATTAGTAACATATATTACTAAACTTTATTATATATATTAGTAACATATATTACTAAACTTTATTATATATATTATATTAGTAACATATATTACTAAACTTTATTATATATATTAGTAACATATATTACTAAACTTTATTATATATATTACATTAGTAACATATATTACTAAACTTTATTATATATATTAGTAACATATATTACTAAACTTTATTATATATATTATATTAGTAACATATATTACTAAACTTTATTATATATATTACTCCTGTTTTACCCTGTTGGTCTTTACATACAATTCACACTTTATACATTGAAATGATGTCTTGTTTATTTGCACTGCTTGTCTGAATGTTATGTACATATTCAGTTATATACTGTTGTTATTTATAAATACTTTATATGTTATAGTACCAACATTTCCCTCAAGGTTTTAATAGATGCCAGACAGACAGAAATAATTTTTTATTGATTCCAAGGGAAACCAAAGTGTTACAGCAGAAGGAACTCAGAACTGTAGACATCACAATAGTATAAAAAAAATAATAAAATAATGACAACAACAGCAACAACAACAATAATAATAATAATTAAATAATGTAAATTGAGTTGGAATGTGAATTGGATGTTAACAAGGTGAAAAATTGTATGTTTACAGAGTGCAGAAAAAACATTCAGTAAGTGGTGTGAGGCAGTTTTCAGTGAAGTACCACACACGTCCTTCTCCAACTCTCTGTAGAGACCCAACACCCTGTCTGATCATCATTGAGCTCCACCTTTCCTTGTGCCTCCCTCACTGCCTATCTGATCACAACCCCCAACACACACACACACACACACACACACACACCTTTCTGATGTGTCCTGTAAATCCGTGTTCACTACCATATCTGCTGCACTGCGCTGAAATGTCACTGAGCACAAGACGTGAGAAGCAGTTGAATCCTCTCCCGTGTCTGAAGAGATCAGAGTGAGGGGACCAGGACTCCAGGGGTCTGCATGGTCCATGGCTGGGGGTGTGTGACAGGCCCTGGCAATGAGAAAGTAACTTACCTGTCCGTAATATTACTGCACAATTGATAAGATATGGAAAACATCCTGGGGTTCTGTGCTGTAAGACTAATATTGCAGTGAAATATAACAGTAATACTGCCTGGTCAAATCTGGCAAGAAAGTGTAAGGATTGTCTACTCTCCAAAAACTGATAACTGATTCCAAGTACTTTTTGCATTAAACTCAGATTGTGTATCGGCTTTGCTCCTCTTTAAGGTTGTTTATAAACCAAAGCAAACTAGCATTTGATCATTATAATTGTGTTACTTCAGTGAAGCCAATCCAGATGTAGGATTGTCGGGGTAACGCCAGGCTTAAACACGGAACACAGCACGAAACATGACCTTACCCGAGTGTTTAGCACAGTCCAGCTCCGTCACTCTGGAACAGGCTGTGTTTCGGACTTAAAAAGGATCAGCAGCGGAGGATCCCTGTTGACAATGTAATTTGGCGCTTAGTCTGTGTCCATAAAACTGACAAGCGGCTATTTGGGGTGATCAAGCTTTCACGGCTGACTTGTGGGCAGAGACGGAAAGAGCAAGGTTGAATTAAACTGTAAATTACGAATAGGCCGCAGTATGTCATAGACATAGACCACGCCTTTGGTGAATTTACCACGTGACAAAAAGTATTCGCTCGACCGATACCATGGACAAGGTTATTCAGAAATAAGACTCCACTTCAAGCAGGTTCGAATACTTTCTCTCCTCCAGGACCTAATGTTAATGTCCACGATAAATCCTGCAGATAAAAAGTCCCAGTTATTTTATTCCTGTTCTTTACGTTTCAGGCTGTTGTGTTTATTTGCCTTACGCCCACGCGCGCTTCGCAGGAGATTTTGCTACATAATGTGAGATCACTTAACCCCAAGCGACACCTGTCACAGAGCGACAGCCCTGCTGCTCTGAGCCGGACCCTCCTGTTCGGAACCGGCCGTCTCTGCAACACCATTATTGCTTCGAATTCTGACACGCCAGCAAACATACGTTAAAAACATACAAACTTTACCTCTTCTTCTACAATTTCCAAGTTTTTCAGCTTTAATAACGTAGATGTTAATAATACAGCGATACTGCGCCTAAATCCTTTAACAGTTGCCTGTAATTCACTCCCCCTTGTACCATTCGGGTATGTATAAAAACAGGAGTAAAATGGAGTCAGTGTGGGGTCTTAATTGAAGCTCCCGCGCGAGGAGGCGCTCTCCATCGGATCAGTGTCACGCGCGGCAGAGGCCAGAGGCGCTCCCTCGCTAGGGCGGGACGGCCAGGGAGGTGACGGAGCTTCTAATTGCGCTCCGCGGAGATCGAACACCCCTGTGGGCGGAAATGAAAGAGCTCCTGCTCTGGCTGCGTCTCCATTGTGCGGAAATAAATACATACAGTCGCCGCCCTCGGTGTGAAATAACACACCAGCCGTCGGATTTCACTGGTCATTTGATTCCCAGCTGCATGTCCCAAAACAAAACGATATTGTCTTAAAAGACGCGAGGCCCGAGCGACCAGTGGGGGTCTGGTGGTGGCTTTAAGAGCGGATCATTCAGCCGAATCCCTCTGGAAGAAATAAATGGAACAAAAGGGTGTTGGTCATAGGCTTCCACCACTGACCGACCAATACCATCCGCACTTGTTACTGCTAATAATATTAACAACTACAACAACAATAATAATACACTTATACTTTATATAATAATAATTTTTAAAACACTATTAATTGATAGTGTCTCCCATTGCCACGTTTGGACTTTTTTTAAAGCAATAACGAATGTTATTAATTATTTATCCGACAGTGAGAACAAATACGAGGGACCAGCGTTTTTAATGTATTTTACTAGAAACTTTAAAAACGACTAATTCTCCTTCTGTGGCACGGTCTTCCATCTCTTAAACTGTCACTTGAGCGTAAGTGTTTGTGTAGGTCATCGTCCTGCCAGTATTATGGTGCAAGACATAAAGACAAAATACTGAACTTTGTTTCGCTCTCTCTCTATTTCTTTCACTTCTCGACACCCAGTTTAGCGGTGCTGTCCTGTGCGGAAATGGCGCGCGAGATGAAGCGGGCCGTCTGCTCCCTGTCACGTCCGGTTTATTTAGAAGGCGCTCGTCGGCTCCTGGGGGAACGTGCAGTTTCGCCTTCAGACATCTGCACAACGCTGCTGTTTGGCTGTGGATGTCCAAACGAGACGCCTGTTGTGCCTGTCGTCCGTTCGCGAGCTCGGCGTTGGCCCGGGGTACTCCACGCGACCTTAACTCAGGCTGGTGTTCCAGAGGCAGTTTCGCCGCCAAACATAGCAGAAGTATTGACGTTAGCGGTGCAAGCTAAAAGACGTGAAGCGCGTACTTGGACTGTTGTGTTCGAGGCTGTTCCCAATATCTCCGTGATAACTATGCTCTTCCAATTCTGCCCGTTCTAGTCAGTTAAACTGAAAACAGCTTTACTGTCACTGGTGATTAAGCAATATTTCAGCGATGAGGTGGTTTATTATGGTCTATCGGTCACCTGTTTAAGTGAATGGCTGCTGTGAACGATGGGGAATATTTCCATTTATGTCCAAGATTCGCACAAAATTTTTGCAGTGAAAAGCAGGAACTGGAATTTTGTTTGTAAACAACTGGTGCATTTCCACACTAAAAGAACAATATTACACTCTGTTTTTATGTAACAGTAACCAGCCATAAACAGTACATGTACTAAACAAACTTTGGGTGGCATGAGGAGTGGAAATATATATTATAGAGGAAACCATGAGATTCAGGAGGCTTGCTGTTCCTGTAGGAATGTCCCTGTCTCGTTCCCGTAGGAATGTCCCTGTCTCGTTCCCGTAGGAATGTCCCTGTCTCGTTCCCGTAGGATTGTCCCTGTCTCGTTCCCGTAGGAATGCCCCTGCCTCGTTCCCGTAGGAATGCCCCTGCCTCGTTCCCGTAGGAATGCCCCTGCATCGTTCCCGTAGGAATGCCCCTGCCTCGTTCCCGTAGGAATGCCCCTGCATCGTTCCCGTAGGAATGCCCCTGCATCGTTCCCGTAGGAATGCCCCTGCATCGTTCCCGTAGGAATGCCCCTGTCTCGTTCCTGTAGGATTGTCCCGGTCTCGTTCCTGTAGGAATGCCCCTGCCTCGTTCCTGTAGGAATGCCCCTGCCTCGTTCCTGCCCCAGGCTCTGGCCTGGATGTACTCCAGCCTTTAGCCCTTGTAATGAGCAGAACACTGTGAACTCTGCAGCACTACCACACTGCCCTCCAAAGTTCACTCAGGGAATGTTCTCCCCCGTGTAGATTACAGCCTGCCAGTCACTTCACAATCCATTACGCTCTGGACAAACATCAGAGGCAAACGGAGGTGTAGAGAAATCCCAGACAGACGCTGACGCCTGATCGTCTCTTAGACGGGGGGGATGCACATGACTACATCACATGAAGTAAAACTATTAGCGGCTACCATGTGACCAGCACCAGTGAACTTCTATCACTTCTTCTGTTTGGATGGAGCTGATAGATACTTCCATCATGTTCATCATGTGTGCCTGAGACGTTATTGTGGTGTAAGGAAATGTAACATAATACCTGATATAATGTTAATGGTCTTTTTGGTTAATGGTTTTTTTAATGAAAACACATGAAAACTGTGTTGGGTTTAATTAGCAGTAACAGCATTTAAGGTGCAGTATGGCAGTGGGATGAGGTTGAAATTAGTCTCCGTGGCGATGCTTTTAGAGCAGGTGGCTGGATGTGCTGTCAGCTCTGCTGGTCTGCCAGGTGGCCTTGGAAAGAGGAATTCTAGCACAGCTCATCTGCTGGGTTCAACCGGAATGTTTCTTTGTGAGTGTCCTCAAGTTTATTAGTGTGGTTAAGAGGACCTGGTGAAATTAGAACGTCCTCCGCACTGTGCTAGTCAGTTCTGTGTTAGTGGTGGTGGTCTTCAATCATTTCCGTGCGTGTGTGTGTGTGTGTGTGTGTGTGTACCTTTACACAGGCACTTTGAGGTGCCCAACCAGTGGATACTAAACAGCTTGATTATGTCTGTCATCACATCTGTAGCTGTTCAGGTACAACAATCAGGTGCTCAAAAGTACAAAGACCGTACATACAGTGTTTCACAGAATCCACTTCTGGCCTGCATTCATGAAAAGCTTTCTGGGTAATTATATGTGGATGGAGTAATATCCATTCCCAGTTAAATGACGTGGAAGAGAGGAGCATGTGGCGGCTACCACAAACACACACTGTATTTGTTTTATGCTAAAGGGTGTGTAGGTACTGATGTTACACATACACACCCCCAAACAGAGAGGTCAGAACTGACATGCTTGGCCTGTTTGATGCTGGGCTAACAGTGCATGTGTGTGTGTGTGTGTGTGTGTGTGTGTGTGTATGTATGCAATGACTGCCTTTTCAAGTGTGAAGAAGAAACATGTGTATAACAGGTATCTGGGTGTGAGAGAGGATCACTCTATGCATGTTCTCCCCTGACGTTCCTGTTGTACATTCACACAACACACAGCCACAGGGCTTGACTGCACTTTTTTTCATCATCTGCTGTAATTCTAATATACATAGTATGATTTATCTGGCAATATTCGTATGTAATGCAATGTAATGCTGGATCGCATGGAGACTAAATTATTGACCGGCCAGAGATGAAAATGACAGTGGGGATGAGTGCTGTTTTGATGTTTTGTGTTGTTTCTGGCTTTGTTTGAGTTTCTGGTGAATCTAGCAGAGTGGGTGCACCCTAAGTAGATGAGGGAATTTGCTCATAGACATAATCCATGAAGAATTCACACATCCCTTAAAGTTTGTAGATTTTCAGAATGAAGTCTGAAAGCACCTCAGCAAACAGCCTGTCATTTGTGGAGAGTTGGTGGTGCAGAGGAGATGAGTACCTGTGAGAGGCTCAGGTCTGCCTCAGATCAGCTTCAGGTCTGCCTCAGATAAGCCTCGGGTCTGCCTCAGATCAGCCTCGGGTCTGCCTCAGATCAGCCTCAGATCAGGCTCAGGTCTGCCTCAGATCAGGCTCAGGTCTGCCTCAGATCAGGCTCAGGTCTGCCTCAGATCAGCCTCAGCCCACAAAGAGCTTCCAGCCTCCCCTTCGGATGTCCATGAAGAGCTCAGGCTGTTAAAGACAGAGCAGCTCTCACAGCATGCAGTCCCGCCACTGTTCATGAGCGGCGAATCAAAGCTTTCGAAATCTTCCACCCCTTTCCTGCACCTGCCGCCTGTATTGGTCATGCAGCAGACTACGGTGGGGG
>JAOYMR010000009.1:1534210-1545902 GCA_025802075.1 Tenebrosternarchus preto | reverse complement strand
CCCCCCCCCCCCCCCCCCCCCCCCCCCCCCCCCCCCCCCCCCCCCCCCCCCCCCCCCCCCCCCCCCCCCCGGAGGAGGATGGGGACTCATAGTAACAGTCATTTCAAATAGCCCCTGTTTCCCATCCTCATCATGGTTCAATCTGTCTGTTGATTCTGCTGATTAGTTAGCCTGTCGGTTGCTAGGCTACAGAGCGACACTAATAAGATAGGAAGAGGAAGTCTGTAGGAGGCCCAGAGATAACGAGAGATGGGAAAGGTGGGAGAGAGGAAAAGGAGGGAGGGAAGAGAGAGAGAGAGAGAGAGAGAGAGAGAGAGAGAGAGAGAGAGAGAGAGAGAGAGAGAGAGAGTAAAAGAAAGAATTTGACTGAACTTAAGTTGAAGACCTAGCTGGTCAAAAATACTAGGGAAAAAGTGAGAGGAATTGAGATGAAAGGGCAGCAGTGAGTGAGTGTGTGGATGACTGAAACCAGGGTGTGAACCTCCGACTTGCTCTGGAGACATAAATGAAACACATGCGATGCATAATGAGACACACTGAGATTTAGTGAGACATTAAGAGACATAATGAGAAGCAGTGAGTCTCAGTAATCTCAGTGGGAACAGCAAGGGGTCTTACATAAGCCTTAACAAAGGGGAGCATTACCCAGCATGCTCCCTGTATAATGGCATCATTAAATATGATTAAATTAGAAGCAAGGGGGCTTCTGGACTGGAGGAAAGCTGGCTGTCATTCTTTCATTTGAACACAACCAAGAGTAATTTGCTCCCAATATCACCCAGCCTTCCAGTTCCAATCTAAAAACACACACACACACAGGTTTAAGTAAATTTTCACGATAAGGAGATACTATATATATTACATGTGCATTATACATGCAACTGCTTACTATTACTAGTTACTATACAACTCAGAACTTAATCTTAGCCTCTCTCTCTGTGTGTCTGTGCTAATAGTTAAATATTATACTCAAATAAATAGTATAATAGTTAAATAATAACTCAAATAATAGAGAAGTGCTACTGTCCTTTGTCTTCACCATGTTTCCATCATGTTGGGTTTGTTTGAATCCACCTGCTGCTGTGGGTTAATTAGCAAACCCAGGTGGTTGGACATGATCTTGTGGAGTTTTCTACTTTCTGAACTTGAACTGTACAGAACGTTGTGAATGTGAATGTGAACTTGTGAATGTGGGTGTAAATTAAATGTTTGTGCATCTGTGAGCTCTTGCCAGAGATCGACAAATCATTTTCACCGGAATCCCTATCCTTGTGTGTGTGTGTGTGTGTGTGTGTGTGTGTGCACCATGAGTCTGCTGCTTCTGTGCTGAGGGTACTGCCTCCATGAATGCTGATAGGTAGCTAACAAACTTCCACAGAAGCTCCCCGGTCCAGACAAGCATGGCTTCCTTCTCACCTCTCCATGTCCACCTCCTGCTTTTTTTATTTTACTTTTCATAGAAATGCACAAGAAAAACAAGAGATGGTCCTTACAGACTCTTCTAGCCACACACACACACACACACACACACGCACACACACACACACACACACACACACACATACACATGCACGCATACACACAAATGCACACACACACACACATACACACACATACACATGCACACACACACACACATATACACGAACATGTACACACATTCACACACACACAGACATGCACACACACACACACACACACACACACACACACACACATACACAGTCACACACAAAAGGGAGACACACACTCCCTCTGCTTGCATTTCTTGCTCTGACAGGGAAGACAAGCTGTTGACAGGTAACAGGCACAGCCGTCACTGACTTCATTGCTCCCTCACCTCACATTCTCTCTCTCTCTCTCTCTCTCTCTCTCTCTCTCTGCTCCTCTTGCACTCCTTCTCCCTCACTCTGTCCCCTCTACACTTTACCTCTTTCGCGTCCTCTTCCCTCCTCTCTCCGTCTTTCTTCTCACTTCTTCAATCACCTCTTTTCAGTTTCCCTCTCTCACTCCGTCTCGTACTCAGTCTGTGCTTTTCAATGGCAGACAGCTTCCCCACTCCTATAAACAGAGCTGCAGATCTGACAGTGTTCTATTAAAATCTTTCAGCAGTGAGTGAAAGCCTGTCACAGAATTTATCGGCAATGACCTTTGCACAACTGTCTCTGTGTCAGCCCTCCTGACACCCAAAGACACCCCCTCAGATTAACCACAAACAATCACTGACAAACATATTCATCTATATCAACCTGAAATCAATGCGGCCTGCCCAGATGTTCTTCAGCCTTGTGAGTGTGACAGAGCCTTACCACTGCTCTCTCTCCTAGCATTTAAAGCTCATGTGAACACTCCACACTGGCATACTGTTAAGGGATTAAAATCACTGGAAATGTTCTGGGCATAATTAGATAATCCAGTTTTGAATTAGGAACTTTAATCCTCACAAATAAGCGATTATTTATTCATGATATATTCCAGATTTAGAGCACTAATTTAATTATAGTCATTTTGCATATGGAACACATACATGTATATATACATAATAGGCATGTGAACACCCTCCCCATATCTGGAAGAATCAGTTGTTTTTGAAGAGTCTGCTTTGGTGTCCACTTAGTATTTCGCCGAGGGAGGTCATGGACAAACACATGTGCTTGTGGCTCACGCACACACACACACACACACACACACACACACACACACACACACACCTCAACCTACAAACATAACTGTTCAGATGCTGTTTATCTTTGAAGCACTCAAGTTGTCTCTTCAGGGTCTGAATGACAGCAATAGCATCTGTAAAAAAACACACCACACACAAGTTTTTGTGTCTGACTTGATGTCTCTACATACACACAAATGCATGAACATAGACCTACACATGGAAATCACCACACAGGCCTACCAGCCACCACCCACTCTGAACCACACACTTCTCCCTTGTTTGCTCCATATTTATTGATCAATGATCAGTTATTTGTGTGTGTGTGTGTGTGTGTGTGTGTGATGTTTTATTTAGCTCCTATGTACAGTGTATTCACAGGGTGCCAGCACAGAAGCATGAATACATTTATGTCTCTGATTCTGATTGAGCTCCGGACTGGCTAGAACCGCTCGCTGGCTGTTAGATTAGACCAAGCCTCTGCTGTATCAAAGTTCAATACTCCATTAGTTTTGTTTATGCACACTGGCTTGTGCCATTATTGAGGTCAGATCAAGCTTCGCTAAAGCCACTCGAGCCAATCGCAAAACAGCATGATTTATGGTGACCCGCGAACCCGCCGAGTGGGACGCGGGTAAATATTCCACCCACGGCAGCAGGGACACAAACAAACACTCACGCACACACCTGTGTATGCATGCTCACTTACACACAGGCACACACACACCTGTGTATGCATGCTCACATACACACAGGCACACGCACATTTGAAATGTCAGATTGTTTGCCGAGTGTTTGGGAGGTGAGAGTGGAGATAGAGCGTAAGAGGAGAGGAGCAGGTGCACCTGCTTGCTGTTAATGATGTTCCTTAATGTCTCCTCTCTCATAAATACACTGGACAGAGGCTCTAAAGGTGTAATGTGAATATTTAGTAGTAGTCACTCAAACCACCCACCCATTTATACATACACACACCCATCCACCCACACCCACACATGTTACAGCAAAACACAGGTCACTGACCAAAAAAAAGGGGAAAAGAATCTCCTGATTTAGTCACTGGTAATATATGGTAATACTGCAGTATATTTCTCTCTACTCGTCAATGGTACCATTAGTCTAGGAAGACAAAGGCTAAAACTATTGACAAAATGTATGTTGCATAATTTGATGTGAGTGGATTCATCATGGTTTTGTTTATCTGCTTAAATGCAGGGTTGTGAGGGTCATTTTAACTATGTATTACAGGTAACAATGCAGTACAGGTGACTGAAAACTACCTGTTATCACCAAGGTTACCACCGAAAAAATGCATCTGTAATCTAATCCAAAAGATTACTATAAGAACGTAATCTATTCTGATTCACCATACTTTTGCATTGCGTTTTAATTTTTAGATTCAGATAAAGACATGAGGAAGTTACTTCAAATGTACAAAATAATACACAACAGTGCCACGACATCCACAAACAAATCCCATGTTAAAGGTAAATAAGGAATGGCATTGTTTACATTAATGACAGAATTGAAGAGCACGCATCACAGAGGAACCATCGCACAAACAAAATGAACTCCAACAGCCCCATGGCTAAGAACACAGCACATGGTGCGTACTTTAAAACTTTAATAAACTTAATAAAACTTTAAATGAACACTGGCTTCGTTTTATACAGATGCTGTTGAAGGGCGACTTCAATCATGGGAATTACTCAATTAATTAGAACAATTGGAAACAGAAAGAAACAGAAGAAACCATAGGGATAAGTGATCCTTGTTTAGTGATGTAATCCTGCTAGTAATCACCAGATTTTTGAAATGTGTCTTTTTTCTGCAACTGAAATAATGTTAGAATTTTTGTAGCATCATTACTATCATTACTATCATTACTATCATTACTATCATTACTATCATTACTATCATTACTATCCTGCTTAAATAAATTACAAACTAGTTTATTCATAAACTGCTAGTTAAATCAAGACAGGAATATTTTCAAACTTTGGACTTGACAATAAAGCATTATGTACTTCTTACATGACTGAAACTCAATTATTTTCATGATATATTCCAGAAATATATGTAAAGTTTAGCTTACAGGTGTAACTTGATTAGTTTATGATTGGTTTAGCATCTTCATGTGGCATGTCTAGAACAAGTAACAAAACTACACGAACACATTTCTGCCTACAAAAGGAAGGACTACAATACCCAAAGATGCTGTATTGCAAGAGACAGGTAGTGTTGCTAAGTGTTGCTATAGCAAACACTAAAACCCAGTATAGGGTCAGGCCACAATTGAATCACTGTACAAATAAATAACACATTTTGTGTATATAAATGGGATGAATGTAATGTAAAGAACAAATATGAAACACTACAGTCAAAGTAAATGGCACATATCATCACCAATGTGAGATTGTGAGATCAGCATGTCCACAACCCTACTCTTACTCACAAACCAAACCAAACACAAGCACAAACACAAGCACAAACACAAACACAAGCACAAACACAAGCACAAACACAAACACAAGCACAAACACAAAGTCATTAACAAACAGGGCAGTAACACTTTACACCCAGATTTATACAGAACACAATATATTGAGACAACATCTGTTGTAAAAGACGCTACATAAATAAAACTTGATTTGATTTGATATTAATATGCCACCAAATCCAAAAGGCAGAAAAGATATAACAGGAGTCTAAATCCATCAGGTTAGTGAGGGTGAAGCTCTTGAGTGAGTCTGGAGGAGTCCTGAAATAGGAGGAATGGCAACAAGCATCTGGAAGTCCTCTGAAACTGGAATCTGGAATGGTGCAAGTATTTGGAATGCATGGAAAAGATCAACACACCACACCATAACTCTGGTGGGCATGACACAAATGACTGGAGAGCTTGTACGATAGTAGGTGTTGTGTGAACTGTGTGATTGTATGGCCCTGGTTTCTTTGATTTAACTTTAGAGCAGCGACTTTAGAGCTCACCCTGATTGGGTGCACTGGGGGACACATGCTCACCCTGACTGGGTGCACTGGGGGACACATGCTCACCCTGACTGGGTGCACTGGGGGACACTTGGCAGGGGATGACAGAAGGTTGTGAACCACCCTAAAAGGCTGGCAGCTTTGTGCATGTAAGAACCACAAAAAATGACAAAAAAGATGAACACTGAAATTACAAAAAATGTCCACAACTACTTCCTCATCTCACTGCTTGTACAATTTAATTACCATGACTTCCTTGCACTGAAAGGGCCCTTGAGTGCATATGAGTGGGTGAATTCAGAGTTTGAGCGCACCTCTCAGAACGGACATATCACATGTACACAGCTCCAGATGCTTCTTACTCATTTATTGATCTATTTGTTTCTGAGCTCTTTACTTTTTAAGTCATTAAACTTTTTCTAGTACTTGCATATCAATACACCAACAACCCACTGCTGGCCAATCTGGACATGACTTCACTGAAACACTGCTCAACAATTTAAACCATCTCCTCACATGAACAAGTTTCTCTTCTCGGGAATCTAAAGAGTGGCGAGTTACTGTGAAAAGGTTAAATCGAATAATGATACTGACACTGCCAGTTACTGTCACAGTATTGTGTTAGATGGGGTTAGTTTCCCTTTCTAGAAGCAGAACACCAGAACAGATCTCCCATCCCACTCAATGCCATCTTGTGCACACTTCAAGAGGACAGTGGCCACCCTGAATAGTCTGTATAGCAAAGAGCTAAATGAACTGCTGTTAAATATGGTATTTGAATGTGTGTGTGTATGTGTGTGTGTGTATAAGCAATTGCTGAGCACTATAAGAGGCACAAAACGCTCAGTGTCCTTCAGACTTAGTTTTCAGTCTGAAAGGACTCAAAAGCACTCAAACATTGCAATGGCGGTAATTCTGTGAATCTTTCCTTCCACACAATCTCTCCCATGTTTTTTAAAACGGTTTTCCAGTTTTTTAAATCTGGAATTACAGTGCATAATTTAAAAAGTAATGCTGCACAACCAGTAAAAGAAACTAAGGTCCATCAATTAGAGACGGACAGCTCTAAACAGTGTCAAATGACATCAGTAATTTATTTTAATTACACAGAACGAAACCATGCAATATAATGTAATGTATTGTTCTTTATTAATGCAAATGCCAAAACTACTTTGGATCAACTACTATCACTATAACTACATATAATGACAAACCATTTCCATTGTTCATTTGGAGTAGGTGTGTTCATTTTCTATAAAATTCACTTGCATTACGAATTGGTGAGTTTGCCAAGGGAGAGCCAGCAGTACGGAAGGTACAGTTCATGTGGTTGTTCTACTGAAGTGGCTGTGAAATTATCAGCTAAGGACAAAACATGTCTCCTGCTTTTTCAGAGCCTTGATTGGCAGTTCTTCTCTTGGAACTGCTGAATTATTGACAGAGAAAACTGAAAATTCAATGGACTCTCAATAGATAATGATGGATGAAAACAGTTCAGAGTATAGTAGTGTTGTCTCACACACACACACACACACACACACACACATACACACACACACACACACACATACACACACACACACACACACACATACACGCATACACACACACACACACGCACGCACCTTGCTGTTTCTCTGTGATATTGATCCGTTGAGCTTGGGCTGAGGCTCCATTCTTGTCTGCTTTTATTTATTTACTAAATCTGACTGCGTTCATTCTGTCCGCCCCTCGACACAGATATGATTGCAGATGATGTAGTTAGTGGTGGGGGGGTTGTATCGACAGACTGAGAGTGCCTCCGCGTTCGGGGGGGGGGTTTTGTCTACTCCCCTTCCCTGCACACGTCCAAGTTGCGCCGGGCAGCGCCAGAATCAAGAGGCCGACAGTTCACTGATTGAGCTCAGTGAAGAAAGTCTCTCAGACAGCCCAATCAATCTAGCACTGGCTATCGATCTGCCGATATCACAGCTGCCTCCTAATGAAAGGGTGTGTGGGAGCAGTGAGAACAGGGAGAGAAGGGGCTTCTGTGTGTGTGTGTGTGTGCGCTGGCTGGAATTACCTTTCGATTTGGCACGTCTCCGTGGTGACTGCACTCTCATTTTGGCCTCGCCACCTTTCCCCCACTGATCAATACGGCATCAGGCAGCGCGGCGGTAATTACCGCCTCCCTGGAGCCACACAAAGCCGGCCGACCCGCTCCGGAGGAGCCGGGGGTCACCCTGCAGCCTTCGGACCCGCGCAAGGTGAGGGAGGATGGGGGACGCGGGGAGGGTCCCCCCCAAGCCTCCAGAGCTAGGCGCAGTACTTAGCTGCCTTTTTAATTACTGTAATTTTCCGCCCAAGTCAGGAGAATGAGCTGATGAAGTCAGGCACTCTCCTCCCTGCTGTTCCTGATGACACTTGATGGGCCTTCAAATTACGCAGACTGAGCCAGTTCATCTCCCTCAGTGTTTAGGGGCTAATAACCTGTAGAGCCCTCTTTCTCACAACTCCCTTGTGCATCCCTCTTGACACACACATACACATATATACACACACACATACACACACATACACACAGACACACATGCACACATGCACACACATACACATACATACACACACACATATACACATACATACATACACACCGACACAGATTCACAAACACCTGCAGGCATATAGCTTGTGCATGGATTCACACTTCATCACATACCTACAAACTCACACCATCAGACACAGACACACACACACACACACACACACGCACACACATTGACAGAGACAAAATCAAAGGCACAACAAATGGATGTGTAGTTAGTTTGTATGTGGGTACACACACCTTTACACATACATTCACCTACAAATGCACACACCCTCAAACACACACACACACACACACACACACACTTTCCCTCTATCTCCCTGTCCCTGGTGTCAGTGTGGTAATTACACTGTGTGAAATTTCCACCGCAATCACAGCTGTCTGGACGTTTTCTCAGCATGGCCATACAGGCCGTGGCTGGGCCGCTAAAGTCCTCGTCTCCACGGTGACAGGAGAGCGAACCTCTACAGCTTTTCCTCAGTCTCTAATTCAGTCATCATGGCATTTCAGGCCCCTGAGTGTCAATATTGCTGCTAACTGGCTGTGTGTGGGGTAGAGGAGCTGCGTGTGTGGGGTAGAGGAGCTGCATGTGTGGGGTAGAGGAGCTGCATGTGTGGGGTAGAGGAGCTGAGTGTGTGTGGGGTAGAGGAGCTGAGTGTGTGTGGGGTAGAGGAGCTGAGTGTGTGGGGTAGAGGAGCTGAGTGTGTGTGGGGTAGAGGAGCTGAGTGTGTGTGGGGTAGAGGAGCTGAGTGTGTGTGGTTGGGAAACCCAGGATCACAGCTACACCCAGACCAAACACCTCAAAGAACTGTGGAGCTTTTTCATGGACAATACTTTAAAGTGGCAATGCATTTTGGGAATAAATTTTAGCATTTGATTTGTAATGGCACAATCTAAATAAAGAATGACGTTTGATAATTTTATGATATTTTAGTTGATTTAAATGAATCTGCTCAAGTACTTGAATGTCGAGCTGCAGGAGCAACAGCGCCGTGGAAGGAGAGGAGTGAAGGTGCTGCATGCAGGATACATGCTGAGCTCTTCTGCCATCTGTCAGAATCAGGAACTATGACCCTATGACCCTATACATGTATGCCTGGAACAAAGCTTGCTTAAGTCAAGAAAAAAAGAGTGCCAAGCAGTGATATCTCTTTCACTCTCTCCATCTCTACCTCTCTCGCTCCATCCCCTCCCCCTCTCTCGTATCCAGGACTTCTCACACAAACTGTGAAGTCACACCCTCAGTTTAGCAGGTTGCATGCTTCTCCTTGCACTCTGTCACTAGCACAGAGAGAGACAGGCAAAGAGAGACAGGCAAAGAGAGAGAGAGACAGGCAAAGAGCAAGAGAGACAGGCAAAGAGAAAGAGAGCGAGAGAAGCAATGAGCCACAGATAAAGTTGAGGACAGACAGAGAGTGTTTCAGAGATGATCACAGACAGAGTGTTTCAGAGATGAGGACAGACAGAGAGTGTTTCACAGATGAGCACAGACAGAGCATTTCAGAGCTGAGGACAGACAGAGCGCGTTTCAGAGATGATCACAGACAGAGTGTTTCAGAGATGAGCACAGACAGAGCATTTCAGAGCTGAGGACAGACAGAGAGTGTTTCACAGATGAGCACAGACAGAGAGTGTTTCAGAGGTGAGGACAGACAGCATGTTTCAGAGATGAGTGTGTTCTTAGTACAGCCTTAAATGAAAAGAGTAGAGCCTAAATAAATGAGCTGTGCACGGTGGAATTCAACGTCGCAGTTTGTGGGTAAAGAAGACGAGTCTCTTAGTGCAGAAAAGCAGTGTCCTTCCAAATCTGATTCTCCTTCAAAAGTTGGACAGAAGTTCTGCCTTGTTGATCTCAAGATCGATGGTTTTTCTCCATGTGGGGCGGCTGGATGGACTTACTTCAGCGTTTGATGAGAGTTTCTCCTCTTCGGTTGTTTGTAAAAGCACGGACTACCCTCCTCTGCCTCCTCTCCATCGACTGGATGCCGTCACTCCCGATTCATGATGCACTTTTCATCGCTGCAGATGGAATGAATCATTGATTCAGGAGAAGAAAGTGAATGACCAAGATACTATAAACAGGGAAAGGCTGAACTGAGAGAGAAAGTGTGGTGAAAAGAGAAAGTATTAAAAACTCAAAATGATGTCTGATATTTGAGTCCAGAGGCAGGTGTGAATCATTCCAAGCCCTAAAGAAAAGAAGGGTCAGTATTAGGGTTAGACTGGGGTTAGGGTTAGGATTAGGGTTAGACTGGGGTTAGGGTTAGGATTAGGGTTAGACTGGGGTTAGGGTTAGGATTAGGGTTAGGCTGGGGTTAGGGTTAGGATTAGGGTTAGGCTGGGGTTAGGGTTAGTGTTAGATTAGGGTTAGGGTTAGACTGGACAAACATAGAGGCACAAAGTGCAGGAGCTTCTCACTCAGCTTCTCAGTGACTACTTCTTTTTGCTATGCACACACACACACACCCGCCCCCAAACACACCCCCTCACCCCCACCCACACATGCACATATACTGAAAGGCACTTTAGATGTTCTTTATATCACCTTAAATGAGGAAAATTCCAAAAAAAAAATTGCAGTAACATTGTCACTAGTAGTATAGCTGTGAACCAGGACTGTGGTTAATATCATACTCAGACAGTATCACTTTGAGATATTAGTGTATATATCACATTATAGGTCTGAAACTACTGCCTTTTAAAAAGACAAAAGATACAAAGGCATCATGTCAGTATTGAAGCTTTGCCTTCAGGTCCTGAACATCTCACGCTGTTCCTCTCGACTGCAGTGACGACAGCAGTCAATATCTTCAGCCCTCACCCACCCACTCCAGACTCACACACTCTTTCCAGTTCCATTAACACACACACACACACACACACACACACACTCCACACCTGACACCAGTTCACACACACCTCTGATATGTTGCTCTTAATAAGCTTCTTAAATTTCGAGGGTAATAGGTGTGATGAGGGGGTACATCCCTCTCTACACACACACACACACACACACACACACACTCTCTTCCACCACTCTCTATCTCTCATTCACTATCTCTTGTTCTCTCTGCACTCATTTATCTCTTTCTCACACTCTCCCTAGGATGTGTGTGCGTGTGAGAAAGAGAGAAAGAGCGAGAGAGAGAGAGAGAGAAAGAGCGAGAGAGAGAGAGAGAGAGAGAGCGAGAGAGAGAGAGAAAGAGCGAGAGAGACAAAGAGTGAGATAGAGAGAGAAAGAGTGAGAGAGAGAGAGAGAGCGCATGTGTGTTCTTGGTATTGTATCACTTGATATTGTATCAGACTATCGTACAGTTCTCAATACTCAGAGGTCATGGGAGGTTGTTGTGAAAGTGTTCCTCTCACAGTATTAAAGTGTTCCTCTCACAGTATTAAAGTGTTCCTCTCACAGTATTAAAGTGTTCCTCTCACAGTATTAAAGTGTTCCT
>JAOYMR010000009.1:1476540-1492485 GCA_025802075.1 Tenebrosternarchus preto | reverse complement strand
ATGAGAGATGAGGGGGAGGAGTCTGTCTGACACCTCTCTGTACATCAAATGAGAGATGAGGGGGAGGAGTCTGTCTGACACCTCTCTGTACATCAAATGAGAGATGAGGGGGAGGAGTCTGTCTGTTGACACCTCTGTACATCAAATGAGAGATGAGGGGGAGGAGTCTGTCTGTTGACACCTCTGTACATCAAATGTTGATACACGGTTGTTAAACATCACTTGTCTGGCGTGTTGCACACGGGGAGGAAAAAATACTTAAACACACTAGAAGCAGTTCGTTGTTCTGAACACTTCCCAACTGAACCTCATTCCTCTAAATCAAGATGATGTGTTTGTGTATTATTTCTTAGCACCATCTTTACGTTACTTTGATTTGAATCTTGTTCCACAGCATGGCTTCTCTACTAACAGAAGAAACTGTGCAGGAATATCCAGACCAAGTGCTTTGGATTAAAGGAATGACGTTTGGAGAGAAGTCGAGGAATGATTTGAATGCAACGTTGCGGAAAGAAGAGAGACAAGCTTTTCTAGAACGTGTCTGTGCCCTTCTAAATTCTGGTGGTGGGATTCTCTGTGCCGAAACCAGAGATCCCGAATATAATTACAACAAAGATGGCATTGGTCATGATTTGGAAGATGGTTTAAAAAAATTGCTCGAGTCTGGACGAATTGAAGACTTTCTTCAGGTCACACAGCAGGACAATAAGATGAGGTTTTACGTGCGGTCATGGTTTTCTGCAGAGGGACGAGCAAGACTCTGCAGTCTGAGCACTGGTCTGGTAGAAAGATCTGGAAGATCTGCCACTGTCATGTCACCAAGTGCAGTAGTGGGATTCTTAAAGAGAGAGGATGTTCTTCAGGAACCTTGTGCAAAAAAACAAAAGTGTGCAGAGAGCTCTGATGCAGACACATACAACAAAGCTTCTGATTTCTATGACAAAGAAACGGCTCAACTCGACGAAATCTTGGACTTTGGTGAAAGTGTAAACGTGGAGTTCAAAAGTTTTGAAAAGGAAAGTAAGCTTATATGTAGACTAAAAACGTTGCTCCCCAAATACATGTCTGCTTTTGCAAACACTCGTGGCGGCTTCATCTTTGCTGGCGTCGATGACACATCCAGAAAAGTGGTTGGTTGTGGTCGTGGCTTAGATCTTTCTGCTCTGAAGAACGGTGTCGAAGCTCTATGTGATAAGGCTGTGAGTCAAGCTATTCACACACGTCGCTGCGCACATCGGAATGCGTGGCGTCCAGAGTTCAAAGTCTTTCCAGTTTCAGCAGCAGCTGCGGATCTGCACCCAGGGTATATTGTTGCGATAAATATTTTGCCGTTCTGCTGTGCTGTGTTTGAAGATGATCCAGAGAGTTGGGAAATCAAGGAGGGGACTGTATCTCGGCTTAAATGCAGAGATTGGCTGGAGAAGATGCACTTACCTATTATTGGTACGTTTACCCATATAAAATTGAACTGTATTAAAAAAAAAAAATCAATTTTGAAATTTCAAATGGCATTGTAGGGAAATGCAGTATTTACACTAGTACTTTTATTTTTTGAAAACTAAGCAGAGGATTGGTTCTTTGCTAATATAGTTCTTTATGTAAATATAAAAGTTCTTTGCTAATACCAAGATTGTATTTTTTGCACATCTCTACAGATGATGACCTGCTTAAAAAGTTTGAGTCTGTACTGAATCTGCAAGATTCTCCCCCTCAGTGCCAACCAGTGCACAGTATTGAGAAGATTACAAAGCTCCAGGAGAGAATGTTTCCAGGTAATGGATTTATTTTTCGACCTAGTAGTACAAAAACATAGAGCCCTTAGAAAACGTAATAAAAGTACTTCACTTGATGGAAGGAGAGAAGAAAGTTTACAAACCCTTTGTAATGAGCCTGAATTCTGCATTTTTAAGAGTGTCATTGATGGAAAAAGCATGAGAATGCACCCAGTCAGACCTGCACAGTTTCAGCATGTGTATATTTTTTGGCTTTGCTTGAATGGGAGAATTTTTGAGCTGACATTTTTGAGTTTTAAGTCACAGAACTCCTGTGTCCCCGGTTTACTGATCACAGGCCACACTCCCACACCTGTTACCCATCTACCTGCCCCACTTAACCGCATTTACTCTCAGCCAGTACTCCAGAATTCTCTGGTCTTATGTCGGTGTTTTGTGTTCCTGGTTTCTGTTAAGCTATGAAGAAAATGCCTGCAGATTTACAACTACCAGTGACTGTGCTCCTTTGTGGCCCTTTGCAGCCTTTGACCTCTGAAGTCACCTTTGATCAGGCTGTATTAAACTAGAATGGAAATGTCTTGTCATTTTCCCCAGTTATTCTTAAACAGATTTTGAATGACCTTTTATTGTGGTCATTATTCTAGATGATCACTTTAGTTTCCATCATGTACCTTAGTTATTTTAGCCTCTTTCAGATTCATAAAAAAATTTGAAGTCTGAAATCAGTGCAGTCAAAATATTAAATGATTACTTGCAGGTAACCCTGAGTATGCACTGTTGTTGTTGTTAATTTGGGAATTGCGGGATTAGAATAAAGTGATAAACAAGAGTTGTTTTCTTCATGCTCAGGAAATGAAGAATATTAAATGACGGCCTATGCTTTCTGCTTACAGTTCCAGACATCAACAACACTCAACTGTCCATCTGTGATTGGCTTTTTGAGGAGTGCCCAAATGTCTGCAGCACTTTCTCTGAACTTCAGAGCAAGGCTGGAATTTTACTTCCGTCCAAGAGCTGGGCTGCTGACATCGGCCATCCAAGAAATAAAGATGTCATTGGTGAGGCCCTGTTGATCAGCTCTGGGGAATATCCCACATTGTTCTCTGTGGTGAAGCAAGAAACTCCAGAACTGTGGAAATATGCTGGAGAAACAGCACTTCGTCTTAAACAGAAGCTGGTGAATCTTGGTGGCTATACGAAGAGGATTTGTGTGGTCCCGCGTCTGCTGAACTGCATTACAGGGGAGCTGATGAAGGACGGCGCTGGTGATCTGCCACTGTATCCTCAGAGCTACACCTTGGGTGATGTCAAGGAGGTGAAGGTTTTGCTGCATTCCTTGGTCATCGTGGTCCTCAGCTTCACCTCTCCACTGAGAGACAGGCTTGGCTCTGAGATCCTCAATCTGCTCACTGAGGAACAGTACAGCATCCTTCAGTTTTACGAGGGACAAAAACATTTGTTTATCCACGGCTTGCCTGGTTCTGGGAAGACGTTGGTAGCGATGGAGAAAATCAGGAAGCTAAAAAACCTCGATCAATGTAAATCTGAGAATATCCTTTATCTCTGTGAAAATGCAGGTTTGAAACTGTTCATGCGGTGAGTTTTACTGTGGTTTGTCTGTTTAGCTTGTTACCATTGTTTACATCTCTACATAGAAAACAAAATAGGCTTAAGTGCACCAGATTAACACCTAAAGCATAACTTTTTTTATTTTATTTTATTCTTTTTGCAGAACACAGAATCTTTGCATCTGTGCCACAAGGTCTGAATTCATGAAGAACACCTTGGATCTCTCTCACATCAAGCATATAATGGTAGATGAGGCACAAAACTTCCGCACCGAGGATGGACTCTGGTACAGGAAGGCACAGAGGCTGGTTAAAAGAACGGATGGAATCCTCTGGGTTTTCCTTGACTACTTCCAGATATATCATCCCTATAACAGTGGTTTGCCCCCACTGCCCAAGCAGACCAACTGTGCTTTCCTTGTAAGGGTTGTTCGAAATTCTGGAAAGGTATTCAAGCAAATGAATGATCTACTTAAAATGATTGAAAGTCATTCTGCTGGACACATGCTTAGTCATTTGAAATCTATGCGTGAGAAAATGACCCACGTTCCCTCCTTGGAAGGGAACTTTTATTTAACCACATGCCTGGATCCTAAGACAGAAGCGTTGAAATGTGTTCCCACCCTTTTGAGCCGTGGCCATTCACCCAGAGATATTGCTGTCCTCTTCTCAACTAAGGACAGTCTGTCTTCTCTATTTGACAATGAATATGACAAACCTCCTTTCCCACATGGCACCATAGAGCGCATAGATGCTGATGTGGTAGTGATTGACACTATCCGCAGGTTTTCTGGTCTGGAGAGAGACATTGTGATTCTGGTTGAACCAGCTGCTCATATCAGTCATTTGAGTATTGAGCACAGTCTCTTACTGAGTGCATATTCCAGAGCTAGAATCCAACTTTATCTTTATCAAAACACTCCTGATGAGGCCTAGTGCTCTAGTAACCCATGCCAAAGAAGCCTGGGCCAGCAGGAGTGTGAGGGCGTGCTTACAGATGGGCCAGGTCAAAACTAGACCTGCTTTAACATTGCCATGAACCCGGTTTCATCTCTCCGTGCATAATCAAGATGTCTGGCTTCCTCACATATTCATCTGTATTAACCCATTGTCATTTACTTCTTAATATTTAAAGGGCGATGCTGGTGAAATCACGTCTCATTAATTCATCTTGTTTATAATGGCATACCGTTTTTAAATTTATAAGTATGTACACAATTACTCCTTTTTTCCATAAATCTCAATCTCTTGGTTTTTATCTGATACCGTAGAGAGACTTTCAGTCAGTGCATGTCTGTACCCTCTCCAGTTCTCTCACCTTGTCAGACTGTTGCTTAGCAGAAGTTGGCCTGCCCTTTCCTGTTGGATGAGGATCTGTTGCATAGCACCCTGGGAAGTGGATGTGCTTGCAAAAATCTGTTTAAAAGGAGGCACTGAACTTGGCCAGTTATTTCTAGGGTTAGAGTTTGGGACATCTGGTCTTGCTTGTACTTTGGAAGCATTTACTTTTGTGTATCAGTTAATTCCAGATCATACTTGCACCAATAACTGTGTATCGACATTTACTCTCCAAGTGTATCAGAAGGTTCTAGAAATGTTTCAATCTCAACATATCCTGTATTACTTTTACTCTAAGTGCATCAGAAGGTTATAGAAATGTTTCAATCAGCATATCCTGTATTACTTTTTTCCACAAAAAAGTACTTTTTAAAAATTAATCATGATTGAGGAATGTCAACTTTTGAATTGAATATTACAATATCTGTACCAAATGTTGAAAAAGTTCTAAAATAAAATTTGGAATTCATTACTGACCTGTTTGCCAGGCTATTTTTTCCTTTCAGTCTCATTTACAATTATTATTTTAGTGGTGCAGATGGCACCACGTTTACAATACTTAAAATTATT
Source organism: Tenebrosternarchus preto (assembly GCA_025802075.1). Lineage (NCBI taxonomy): Eukaryota > Metazoa > Chordata > Actinopteri > Gymnotiformes > Apteronotidae > Tenebrosternarchus > Tenebrosternarchus preto. The sequence goes on along the minus strand of JAOYMR010000009.1, from coordinate 1,487,276 downwards.
TTGATAATGTTTTATAGTGCCTATAAGATATGTTGTGTTCTGGTTGACAGTGGCGAACAACTACTGATGTTACACTTGTTGGTAAAACAAGTTAGGATGTTTAATGGCGAACATTCTCTAACTTGCACCTGGAATAAACGTTAATGTTAAGAAAATCCTCCATACACAAGTCTGTTATCCTTGAAAATGCATCCTCTATAGAATCATAATATTTAAGAATAAACTATTAATGGCGTAAAACTTCATGAAATTTTTAAGAAAGCAAACGTTTATGAAAACGTTGCGTCTAAATCAACGACGTATTAACAAGCTTCATTAAAATGTATCTTGCTTTTGTACGCCACTAGGGGGCGGCATATGCACAGAATTCTTATCTTTCTAATCGCCGGTTTTAATGGTTTGTCGATACCGAAAAGGACGATCAGTAGTGCTATTGCTAAATAAAAAGAGATAAAAATATGAGATAACATACAAGTATACTATATAAATATACTCTTTCTACCAATGTTTACATATACAGAGATGGTGCAGAAAATTTGCTGATTTAAAAATCTGTGTAACATGACTGCCTCTGTCTTTCGTGAATTATGTATCAAATGAAATATGTAGCTCTGAAAATGATCTTTGATTTGATTCTATTTCACTATAGCATGGGTAAAGAAAGTTTGGGCATATTGGTGTTTTTCTATAGATCACTTTAGAAATGTAAATTAATATTTACATTTAAATAAAAACAAATACATTCAACATTCAGCTGATAATTAAGTGGCGTGAGCACTGTCGAGTATTTTCCGTCGTAGGTCCACGTACCCCACGCCCACTCACTACGAGTTCCAAGTCTGCGCTTGAACGTGCCTCGTAAATCTGTGCACTATGGGTTGCTTCAAACTCCGGCCATTTAGATTACAGCAGGCGTCTAGTGACTGCGCAGATAGGACCAAGAGCGCTATAGTAGTAAGTGTCGTAAGGACACATCCAACAGGATTTGTTTTCAGATTACCCGGCTGATGAGTTCCGACAAGCTTGGTAAGTCAAAGTGGTAAAGTTCCGGTATGTTTGTCGTAATCTTATTTTATAAAACTTTGCAAACTGTTTAGTTTTTAAAATCATTCTCGTCTGGTTGACCTCAGCTTTGCTAGAAACATCGTATACTAGAACCGACAGTATAACTTAACTCTTCTCTTCTAGCATGGATAATAAATATTAAATTAGTTTCATCTTTACATACCACTGCTGGCTACCTAATCTAATCTTTTTGAGCATCGTGATAAAAAGCTACATTTCTACCGGTTTATGGCGGTGTCGTGGATGCTAATAAAAACACTGGTAATATTAAATAACCAGCGTGTTCGGTGCATCACACAAGATAGTTTCACCAAAACTTTTCCAGAAGTAAAGTTCTTATAAGGTCGCAAAATGTGATGTTTTGTATCATTCGTTACCGTCGGCTGATCGGCGTTTCGCCATCGCGTGCACGTTGACGGGGTAGTACTCTGTGTGCAGCTGGCACTGAATGTTGAACGAGCTAAACGACGACATGGGACACACTCAGATTAAAAAAAAATTACGGTAAGTGCTTATATGGCAGAGTGCCCCAAGGAGAAACGCGGGGTGGGGGGCTGGACATCTTGAGGCCATACTCACGACTGCTCAGAGGGCTTGAACAGCCTTCACTTGTGGCTTGTGCTCGACATCCCAGTGTTTCCATGTCGTTTTTCAAAGGATTAATAGTCCTAACAAACATGATAAATCCTGTTCCTGGGCAGAACTCAAAACTATGGTACGTGTGTGTGTGGGTCTCTAAAATAGCAGGTGATTTTAAATCGACTGGCTCAGTTTCTCTAAGACCCGAGAAGATTGTGCTGTGTAAAATGGCCCCAGAGCTGGTACAGACCGTCCTCTCCTTAGCTGTTAACAGAAACAGGCAGCGGCAGCCCACAGCCATGTCGCCTGTGGCGGTTCGGCTGGCTGTGTGAGGAGCGCACAGCACCTCCTCGCAGCTCGAGGTCGGCCAGCTCCGCGTCCTCCCGGGCTTGTGCCGTTACCGCGGACCCTCGGGGTCGTAATCCCACGGCGCACCACCCGTGACCCTCTTCTGAATCCCGCGACGACCAATTTTCCCAACCAATCAATGACAGCTGTCAGGAGAACATGGGGTCGTGCCCCAACCCTGTCGGCTTGGCCGATTCATTTCAGCCGCTGACAGGTAATTAATGAACTGGATCAATCAGGGTTGCCAGATTGGTCGCAGACATCCCTGTCTGCAGGGAGTGTGGACTGCATTATTCACGGCGCAAATTCAATCCACCACTTCGCCTCCCTGCGGTTCGCCTTTGCCACAGCTACACATTTTACGAGGCAGGAATCACTGACAGACTCATCGGCTACAAATCTCGCAGTTTTATTTGCATATAAAGTTGAGTAAATGACACAATGAGTAAAAAAACAAAACAAAACATGGAAATGTAGCATTTACAACGGCAGCAATGAGATCATGGCCATAGAGATGATTTTTTTTTCCTCTTCGTGTGTGTATGCGAGAAAGATTGTAGTTTCAAATGGGGAAAAATACAACAAACACATTCATTACAAAGGAACTAAAGTCCACCAGATGTAAATTCAAGGGAGGAAAAAAAATGTTATTCACAGGCTCAGTTACGGGGATTTTTCCCAGTTAATGGTCATTCACACCCAGGTCTGATCTAAATGAGGACTTGAGTGTACAGCACCGCAGGGGCAGATCAGAACCACGCAGGACATGCCGAAGCCAGACGCTCAAACTCCAGAACCCTGGACTCCTGCATCACCTGTGCATTACCCAGGGCCGTTGGAACTTCATCCAACCCCTCCGAATGTACAGTGGGAGGAAAACTTCTCAGTATGGCATGTGACTTGAATATAAACAGGATGCATTGTCCCGACAGGATAAAAGCGATGGGTTTGATCGAGCCAGTGAATATACCAAAACATGGCGCGTTGTGACTGTGCTAACTAGACCAGACTCCAGCAACGCAAAAAAGAGTAACTCCTCAGAGTAATGACCCATGGAGTATTCAGCTCTAAAACCTTTAAAGGACTGAAGTAATGATCTTAAATAGCATTGCATGCCTGGTGTTTACAAAAGCAGAATGTGCCTTGCAAACACAAATGCAACTGCTGAGCCTCTCTGGGTTTCCTTTATAATACACGCTCAGGTTAAAAGAAATGTAACAAGAAAACAATTCCAACGGGGCGATAAATATGAATTCACTTTTTTTTTCCCTTTTCAAACAAATCAAAAAACTCAAATGGCATGATCTTAATTCTTTAAAAATATTTCATATCCATGCAGTTTTTTTTTTGTTTTTTTTTTAAATACAAGCAGTACAAAAGGACCGTTAAAGTTACGTGAAAAGTAGAAAAAGTGGCCATTTGTGGGGTGGGGGGTGATTCTCATGAGCTTCCTGGATTAGGAAGGTCAAATATGATTGGAGGGTTGGTGGGCTGGAAACTGACTGTACATGTTGAGGAGTTGATAAATGTAGTATATCCATCTGTCATTAAGCCATATCCTAGAGAGAGAGAGAGAGAGAGAGAGAGAGAGAGACGGGGTCAAAGTATGTTCTAGATGATGAGCCAAAAGGAAGATCCTGGTGGTTGCGTGCGTGTGTGTGTGTGTGCGTGCGTGCGTGTGTGTGTGTGTGTGCGTGCGTGCGTGTGTGTGTGTGTGTGTGTGTGTGTGTGTGTGTGTGTGTGTGTGTGTGCTACCCTTCCTTTCGAGGGCAGTTATGAGTAGCAGTGATGGCAGGATCTGGGTGATGTAGCATGTGATTAAGAACAAGGTAAGAAGATGCAAGGGTGATGTAAGTATGGGCTATACATTTCTATACATTTCTATACATTTCTATACATTTTCTATACATTTTCTATACATTTTCTATACATTTTCTATACATTTCTAGACATTTCTATACATTTCTAGACATTTCTAGACATTTCTGTTGGGTTCAACTAGTCGATCATTAAAACATCTTCACATTATCGGCTGGTTTCCCAGACCCAGGTAAAGCTTAAGACTGGGATCAAAAGAATTTCTACTGACGAGTTACCACTTGCACTGAGACTGACTGGTTCTGATGCACCACTCCAGAACCTTTCCAAAACTATTTCTAACAAAGTGGAATGTGGAAAACATGATTTTGGGTTTGATGAACACAAGCCTTTAAACTGGGGGGATGAAGATGAGGATGTGGAGGAAGAGGAGGTGGTGGTGTGTTAATGGAACTCACCTTCATGGATTCCACCATAGACGTGGAGCTTAGGACGGACCCGTCTCTGTACTGTGTTGAGGAGCTCCACACAGCCCACTCTCTGAAGCTCCTTAGGCACCCAGTCCCTGAACCCTGACCCAACACAGAATAGGGTTATAGGGTTACAGTTGTCCCAGCACAGCCCCAGTGCCCTTGACCTGTTCAGAAACTGTTCAGAACAGAGTGAAAGCCAAGCTCTCAGCTACTTTTTTAACTGTAAATGCATACTGTATGGTAGAAGAGAGGCTAAACCTAACCTGACCTTTGACCCAGTGCCTCAAACCAATCTTAACTCTGACCCAGTAATCTTAAACATAATAAATCCAACACTAATCAAAACTACAAACCTGATCCTAAACATTCTGAGCAAGTAAAGAAAACGTATTGTGGATCATCAGGAGACGTGCTTTAAAAATAAAGACATTTTATAAAGGAATTAAAATAAATAAATAAATAAAAAGTCCTGACTGAACCTGAACACAAGATGCTGTGCTAACAAGGACATCTACTAACCGCCAGAACACAGAGAGTAGGACCCACCTAGAGGAGGTCCGTGAGTCAGGAGGATGTCTATGTCCTCGGGGATCTGGTTCCACTTGTCCAGCAGAGACTGGCCACGAGGCAAGTTAAAGCCCCATCCATTAAACCAGGGAGTCCTGGGGGAAAACCATACATGCACACAATATATTAGATTCAGTCACGCACAGAATCAGAACACACACGACTTACCACGAAACCCAGTGATCATACCACAAAACCCAGTGATCCTATCCCAGGGGTCGTTAACATCTCAGCTGAGGTTAGCATGTGTCCTTTTTAAACACGCATGCTTTAACTCGTCAGCTAATTATTCAATCCCCTAGCAGTACTGTGTGAACCCTCCCCCCTCTAACAAGCAGGGAAAAAAAGCCCAATAAAACACCACAAGTGCTGTAGAAAAACTCTGCTGTCTACACGATCGGGTTACAAGGCCACAGCTATTCCCCAACGACTCATCCAGGGGCAGAGGTTATCTCCATCCAGGGGCAGAGGTTATCTCCAGACTGGCCACGGCAGAGCAGAGGTCATCAGCAAGGATGTGGATCCATCATGCTGTCAGCAGGGCAGGGGCAGTCTCAGTCAAGCTAGAGGCTCTTAACGTGAGCTTTATTTGCTCAGGAGAGCAGCGCTGCAGACAGGACGGGCCGGGCCCGTCCCGCATTTATCCTGCTCAGGCAGGGTGGGGCACATGAGGTGAGGGGTAAACGACCGGGCACATGGGAAGCAGCGCCGGGTGGCATCAGTGGATGGAGACCCGGGGCGGGCAGACAGGAGCGTCGTTCTTACCCGTCCAGTGCTGTTCTCAGAGCCAGACTGACCCACACGTGTGCTGGAGGCCACATGCCTGTATAAACACGCCTCACATACAGTCAGTTACATACACCAGACAAACCCCTACAACCAAGTGTAAAGTTCACAGCCAGCAAGAGGGTCGGTCTGAACAAGCCCCAGACACCGTAGGCCTCTGTCCTGACTGCAAATCCAAAAACCTTTAAAAGAAACTTTCATTTGACTGTAGGGTTCAGTTCGACCAGCTGGAGTTTGAAACGATACCAAAAGAAACGGCCAATTTGGTAACAGTGACTCGGGGTAAACAGACATGCAGACTGAGCGGAGGGTGGAGTAATTACACTTCAACAGTGCAGTTGGGGGAAATAATGAGTTCATATAGGTGAAGGTTTGTGACGTGGTTAAATCATTTAGTTATACAGAATAAGAATAAGAATATGAATGAATATAAAGGCACACACTCACAATCTTATTAGGAGGCTCTCGGCACACTAGGAAACGTCATGATTTCTCTGAGGGAGCATTTACAAACTGGACCACATCAGTATGGTGGTAGAGGGTAATAAACATGTCCGTGTTTCTGAGAACGGGCGTCAGACTGGGTCAAGCCTTTAACGGTGTGGGCGGTTCTGAGGTCCAGCAAAAGTCTGGAAGTAAAGAAGGTTTTGCCTCCATTCTGTTCCCAGAGTCCTGAGTCCTGGATACTGAATTATACTGAACAAGCAGAGAAGGACCCAGGGACTCATTCCCTCTCCCCTCCTCCCCTCTCTCTCATTGCCTATTCTTTCTTTTCCTTTCCTTCACACACACACACACACACACACACACACACACACACACACACACACACACACACACACACACACACACACACACACAGTCTGTCCATTTCTGTCCGTTCCACTCCTTCTTTGCATCCTTTTTTCTCCTCTCTCTCTCTCTCTCTCTCTCTCTCTCTCTCTCTCTCGTTTACCTCTTCTCTTGACTTTATATTAATAGGATCCTCTTAGAGGCCACAAGCAAAATAACGAGTGGCAATTAGTGAGTACAGCAAACAGACTTGAGTGGTTGAATCTGAAAGGCTTCTGTTTGGCTTCAGAATACAACCATACACGTATCCAACCTTCTAAACAAACAAAAACAAACAAACAGAAGGCAGAATACAAAACAAACATTCTGTCTGATTCCAAAAGCACCAATGGGAGATTTTTTCCCCTCATGTAATTTGTTTATTTAAATTTCCTCCATTGGCACAAAACTCCAAGATTTAAATTCTGCCGTGGTCTTGTCGAGGCAGTGAGGAGTGAACGACTGGAAACGACAAGCAGAAACCTGGATGGAACAATCTGCAGGTGTACTGTGCAAATAAACGAAGGAACAAACACACACATACAAACTGCTTCAGCTTCTGGAGTGACTGCAGCCAAAGCAACATCCCAAATACACACTGAAAAAGAAACGGCAACAGACTCCACTCACCGAAATCTAAAAAGGACCCAGGATGCACCACTGCCAGTGTGACTCCACCATGCCACCCCAGGTGTGTGGAACTCAGAACGTATGTACACTTCACAGATTACACTACAGGTCACACTGTTCAACACTTTAGGTGTAGAACAAAGACAAAAAGGGGCAGAACTAAAACACCAGAGAAACTAGTTCACCGTCTAGACGACTGCGCTTGGAACTAAAAAAATAAATAAATGAAAACCTGCAGCCAAGCTGCGTGTGTGGTTTGAGACGTAGTGCTATTCTGGCACCTCTGTGTCCCTGCGGTAACCGTGGGACACACACTTCTACACACATGAAGCAGACAAAAGCTATAAATACAACCTAGAGTGGAAAAAAAAAAGCCGGAGAAAATCCATCACAAAATCCACGTGTGCCTGACAGTGTCTCCGTCGCTAGGGCAACGGGGGCGTGGCTCACAGCAGTCTGTGTACAGGACAAGAATCACGCCCAGCTGGCAGGTGAGCAACGAGTGTTCCACCAGCAACTCAGACCCCCACCCTGCAGTGGGGGGCATCCATCGTGGGTTTCACTCCACACATCACCCCATCAGACGGCTTGAGCAGCAGTCAGGATGGAGCAGCAGTCATCCACCCCATGTAAACGTCCTCAGGCTGTGATTTATGGATGCAGCACCATAGCACAAGGAGCCCTGATAGTCAGTTTAACTCCACATCTCAGTTCTGCTGGGCCAACTGATGATCAGAGGTAAAAAGTACACGAGATGGACAGACGTTTCAAACAGGTGTATAAACACAAGGGCACACAGTCTGCGTCGGCGAACACTGGCAGAAAGAGGGTCTCGTACTGTAAAGCTTGTGATGGTATACGTGGCACTGCCTTAAGATGGCACCTTTACCACAAATCACTTCATGACATTTCTGCCCAGCTCAGCTGAAAGTGCTATCAAAGCCAGCTTAGCTGTCGAGAGGTTCTGCAGACCAGCAGACCAGCGCGAGATGTCTCCAGGTGCTGAATAGTGAAGTGGGTGAAGCCTGTCTGCTGCATCCCTCTCCACAGGGCTTCAACTGCTTCTGGATGCAGAGTCAGCACAGGAACTGTGGATCAGGAGCTTCAGGATGGTTTCCACATCTGCATACTGGCCTGAGATCTCCATACACAATGCCAGACGTCGGCTGGAGTGGCGTAGTTCATGCCAACACAAGCACTCTGGAGCCGTGGAAACAAGTAATGAATAACGGGCGAGCTGGCAGTCTGCTAGAAGGTTCTGGGGTTGGTGGGTAGCTGGACTCTACAGTGCCAACCGCAAAGACCCGACCTCAACCCACTGAAAACCTTTGGGATGAACTGTATCGTCGAAAATGAGTCAGACCTTCTGGTCCAACTGGTTCCTGACCTCACAGATGCTCTTTGACTGAATAGACACAAATTCCCACAAACACTCAAATCTTGTAGAAAACCTTTCCAGAAGAGTGGAGGCTGCTGAACATGCAAAGGAGGACCAAATCCCTGTTGTAATGCCTCTCGTGTCAAGGGATGTCAACAGACTCTCGGAGTGACGGTCAGGTGTCCACGTTTGTCCATACATGCAAAGGTCAAAGGTCAGATTCGTAGAGTAAATCTACTCGTCTCAGGTCCTTCTGAAGAGGTTGTGAATACTGGGGGTGATCATAATTGCTACCAAATGATCTTAACAAGGCTTAGTTAGCAATGGGCCTCATTACCTCAAAAGAACCAAAATGAGGGTTGTGTGTGTCTTTGTGAGAGGGACGTTTTTTTTACGTTTATGTCTGTGTGTACAGACTACACCTTCATGATATTTTTGCGACCAAATGTCTTGACAATGAGAGGAGAACATTTCACATTCTGATGTAGTGGGGATCTCTGGCTCGACTGGAAAAAAATCACCTCCTTAAATCACGGGCAAAAAAACCCCTAAACTAAAATGGCTAAGAAATCAGGTGTCGTCATTCTAACCCCCCATACAGATAGTAATGTGAGCACGTGTGTGTGCGCATGGTGTGAGCGTGTGTGTGTGTGTGTGTGTATGGTGTATGAGTGTGCATGCATGTAATGTTTGTGAGAGAGGGTAGTAGGGTATGTGTGTGTATGGTGTATGAGAGTATGCCTGTATGGTGTGTGTGCATGTATAGTGTTTGTGAGAGCGTGTGTGTGTGTGTGTGTGTGTGTATATATATTGTCCAGGGGTGATTGATTTAGAAGTAAATAAAGGAGAGTGGTTCCTCTGCACTAGGCTGATACTCAAGGGTGCAATCCTTCAGCCACACACACACACACACACACACACTTGCATGCGCGCACACATCCCTCCACACAAGATAAAATCAGCCTATTTTTTTTTTTATTTTAAATAGAATACCAATAAAAATCATAGTAATTAAAGTAAAGTTAGTTTCTGAAAAATAAATCTGACAATTTAGAACAGAAGATACTTAATTTGCAAATACAGTGATACACAGACTCACACACAGACAGCACAAAGAGGACCAGATGCAGATGTTCTTGTTTGATCTACACCAGGTTCAGACATCCATCAGCACTCTGCTAGAGCTGGGGCACCAGCACAGAACTGATGGACAACACAAAAGACCTGAGGACCCCCTCCCACCTGTAGGTGACCGTGTGTGAGGGCTGCCCTGCTCAAAGCCAGGAATGTATCAATGAAATCATGAATCCATGAAATCAAGAAGAAGAAATGAGCTTCCTTTCGTTTAAACACAATGGGTCAAACTCTCAAACCCTCCACCAGCTTTAGTGTGGTACCAGTAGCCAGTGGTACCATGGTAACATTGTTCCATCCCTGATATAGACTGGCAGCATATTTAACTGTTCACCTGATATTTGGCAATACTGCATTTTGTGAGTTATACAGAACACCAGAAACGCGGCCCACACTGAACCTGGGCAGCAGACGTGGACTGGGTGAGATTCCCTCCAACAGGACACAGAGATGGGATGGACTCCCTCCAGCAGGATCTTAGGATACCATAAGAAATGCACATTTATGTGTTAAAGATTGATGAGAGATACAAATTTGCCACGATATTTAGTGTGGTGAAGTCATCAATCAGTTCCTGTCTTGGTAAGTTAGACGTATTATTGTGTAACAGGCAGTTTTCAGCATGCTGCTGGGGTTAGCCAATCATCTTGTCTTTAATATGTATGAACTCATTTACATGTTGATTTTGATTGGCTGTCACCCAGGGCAGAGGTGAATTTAGCACACCAGTGTGCTAATTATTTCCACAGTAACATTATGAATAGGAATTAAATACCTTTCAAAGTTTCCTTTTGTTTTATTGTAGATATTATAGATTTATTATACGAGAATCAAGGCAAAACCGTCAGACACTGCTCCTACATGGAGGGAGTGTTCTGGCTGCTTCAGCACTTTACGGGGCTGAACTCTCACTGACCTAGACACAACATGCACCACACACACACACACAGCGTGAGGAACAGGCCGATGGCTCCTCCAGGTTATTTATGAAGCAAAAAAGCCACCGTTGCCTTCAGTCTGCAGACAGAAAAAATCTGTGAAATATTTATTTACCCATGGCAGAGCATGGAGGGAGGAAGAGAGAGAGAGAGAGAGGGGGGGGGGGGGGGGCGGCCCGGGGGGGGTGG
>JAOYMR010000009.1:1373566-1387292 GCA_025802075.1 Tenebrosternarchus preto | reverse complement strand
AGGTAGTGGTGGCTTCGGGAGATTAGGTGATGGGAGAGGTGGAGTTGGGAGAGGCGGTGAAGGGAGTGGTGGAGAAGGGAGAGGAGGAGAAGGGAGAGGAGGAGAAGGGAGAGGTGGAGAAGGGAGAGAAGGAGAAGGGAGAGGAGGTGAAGGGAGAGGTGGAGAAGGGAGAGGTGGTGAAGGGAGAGGAGGAGAAGGGAGAGGAGGTGAAGGGAGAGGTGGAGAAGGGAGAGGAGGAGAAGGGAGAGGAGGAGAAGGGAGAGGAGGAGAAGGGAGAGGTGGTGAAGGGAGAGGAGGAGAAGGGAGAGGAGGTGAAGGGAGAGGAGGTGAAGGGAGAGGTGGTAGTGGGAACCCCGGCACAAGCGCAGCATCACAGGAAGGATCGGCTGTGGTACCGGAGCGACCGGGCTGAGTCATTCTGGAACGATCCCTCAGACTGCACGACTGTTGTCAGACCATGTGACCGACCGCTGGTGGAAATGATCCCGTTCTCATGACCACAGTAGAGGATGAACAGGCTTATTCATTGAAAGAACTCATGCAAGTGAACTACTTTCTCATATGACTGTCCCTTAGTCCCTAACACGATGCTGTGTGTCATTTCATGATATGCTGTACTTTGTCAGGAATCCCAACAAGGTTTTGCTATAGTTTTAAGGAATGTAGAAAGATGTGTTACTGTGAAAAGAACCTTCTTAAATCTTCACATTTTGCATTATGTAATTATAAAAACAATCATTTTTTGTCACAGCATTTGTAAGTCTCCACAGGGACTTTGTACTTAAAAAGTTGTCACAGTGTTTCTCAGTATCAATCCTGGAGTACCTGAGAGTTTTGAACATTTTATTGCTTGTACTACTGTACGCCAACTAATATTTAACTTTGTTAATGAGAGGACGTTTACAGTCAGAAGGGTTAGACTGGATGTATGTTACAATGCTGAGTGTTGGTTTTCCTTTGGGCTTCCAGATGCCCCCGTCCCTGATGAGGTGTGGCCTGAACTGGACAGGGCGGAGGATCTGGCGCGGGGGGCCGCCCTCAAATGGGCCTCGGGCGTGTTCTGCCACCCAGAGCACCTGGAGAGACTGGCGCATTACAGAAAACGCGAGAGCCAAAGAACAGCGTCCATCAACTCCAGGTTGAAGGTGAGTCGCTTGTGTCCATAATCCACTTTAATGGTTTCTGGAACCTTGTACATGTGACACATGGGCACTGATGATTAAGGTTTCACTGGTTTTGTTGTAGGCAGTGGTGCAGTCCTATCTGGAGGGAGTGGGCTGGGGTTTACGGCAGCTGAGGGAAGCCCGTTCAGAGCTGGTAGAGGTGTCTCAGGCCATGGACAAGGTGAGACTAGAGTCCAGTAAGAATGCTGAAGGCATCTCCACACTGGATACTCTGAGAGAGGCATCCATCAACCACTGTCAGCTGCTGGCTGCCGTTAGCAACCTGCCACGCCTCTGCTCAGGTTAGGACTCACTTCTACTGTTATAAGCTGTACTGGGACCAAGCAAATATAATCAGAAGAGTAACTGGCAAAGTGGATTATAAAACAGAGAACGGTTGTTCACCTCAAACATGTTCTGTTAAAAAAAAATGTTACAGTTGATACCAAAATAAATGAAACGAAAAAATGTCTATAATTCTCTGAGCACAGCATGAAATGTAAAGTTAGCTGAGGGGTTTTTCACTCTAAGTTTTCTTATTGCATGGAGCCCAGTTCCATGGGCTCCTGCGTTTGTTGGATCAAGAACCTAACTGCACCTCCTGGCATGCGTGTCTGTGTCAGTGCAGAGCATCGTCCTGGAGACGGAGCGTCTGGTGGAGTCGCGTCGGCTGCTGGAGGCCCACGCCCGGCTGATGGAGCTGGAGAGTTGGCAGGATGGAGTACTGCTGCAGCTCCACAGCTTCGGCTTGGCCGGGAAGCCGCTGAGTCCCGAAGATGAGGAGCTGGTGCAGAACTATTTCTCTGGAGTGGGACGCTTGGTAGAGGCCCTGGCCAGGGAGCTGTGGACAGTAGTAGGGAATGGACTCACTCTGTCCCTCCAGAACCCCACTACGTTTGTGTCAGCCGTTCGTATCGTGGAGAGGGAGGAGGCACTGGATCGGTTCTTTCTGGAGGAGAGGAAGGGAGGGCCGCAGGGCAGGCCCCTGCCCCTGCCCCCGGGCAGACCCCGCTGCTGGAGGGAGCACTTCTTTAAGGTTCTTTAAGGTTTATGGTTCTCTAAGCATTTCTTTAAGGTTCTTTAAAGTTTATGGTTCTTTAAGGTTTAAGGTTCTTTAAGTACGTTTTGAAGGTTCATTAAAGTTCTTTAAGGTTTAAGGTTCTAAAGGTTTTAAAGTGGTGTTGAACCATTTTGGCACAAATAAATCAAGGATTTTTTATCTGGACATGATCTAATATCACAGTCCTCACAGCAGCAAGGATTCTGTGCTCCATCTGATTCACTTAATGAAGGATTTGATCATTAGCGGATGATTAATTAGTTTTAATTACTAGCTGGTTATTAATTTTGATTAATCAGGTGTGAAAGATAAAGGAAAACATTTTTTAAATGTTGTGTGATTAAAGTGTTTAAATTTCCAACATGCAGAGTTCTGAAAATATTTAATGTCACCTACCTTTGGGGGAAATGTGGGTGAATGAAATGTTGTTTTATTTTTTATTAATTATTATTATTTTATTGTTTATTATGATTTATTATTAAGACTTAGTGGTGGTGTATTGTGCCCTCTAGGAGTTAGTAATGTAGAGGTGGAAGGGAGCCAGTGGTGTCTGTTCAGGTGTTAGTGATGTGAACGTGTGCACTAGGTGTTGGTGATGCAGTATTGTGTACTCTCCAGGTGTTAGTGATGTAGTAGTTTGCATTCCTTTAGTGTAAGTGATTTAGTCATGTGCACCCATTTAGTGCAGTGTTTCCCAACCCAGTCCTCGCTGCACTCGAGCCGGTTCCATGTTTTTGCTCCAACCTAATGTATCGGGAACCTGGGCAGAGCAAAAACATGGAACTGTCTGGTGTGCCCCGAGGACTGGGTTGGGAATCACTGATTTAGTGTAAGTGATTCAATTGTGCACATTCCTCTAGTGTTAGTGATTCAGTAGTGTGCACTGTCTAGTGTTAGTGATTCAGTAGTGTGCACTCCTCAGGTGCTGGAGGAGGCTGTAGCAGCCCGTTTCCGGAGCGTGTCGTACCAGCACAGCCGAGGCCCCGGGCTGGCCGCTCACCTCTCCGCCCTGCAGCACAGCATCTTGGGAGACCTGACCACGGTGCGGAACCTACTGGAGCAGTGTGTTCCTCCGCACTACCACCTGACCAAGGCGTACCTGCATGCTTGCCACCGCTGCCTGCAGGCTCACCTCAAACAAACCATCAGCTGGGAACTGCAGAGCGGTGAGATCTTCGCCATCCTTAACTGGGTCCTGCACGTGTACAGCAGGTGAGAACGCGAGCGCCTGCAGCTCCTCATGCGAGCGCCTGCACACCTGGATCCTTTGTTGATGCATGCAGCTGCCTTCTTGTATGAAATTTACTGTAATGATATGATTTAGTTGTTAGGATAAAAGTGTCTGGTCAGACTCGAGTGTTCAGAAACCCTGACGAAGGGTTCATCAGGCTCCAGTGTTTTGCACTTTTCATATTGCTCTGGTAATTAATGCTCTCACACAGCTGGGGTTTTTGGCATCTTTCCCTCTCTGGCTTTGGCTGTTTGTGTACCAGGGAGTCTGAGTTTATGACTTCACTCAGTTCATCTAGAACAGATTTGTTTCACATGTTGCAGCTGAGCAGTTTCCCTATATTCACGATCACTCTCACATTGTAATATATTTAGCAAGTTTGCAAGTACTGTTTTTGCTGAGCTTCAAAATATTTGCATACTACTTGGCTGCTTGGCTGACTCAGTTGTTGATACTTAACAAAGGTTTCAGAAAAATGGAACCGATATTTTGAGTTTGGCTTCACATCCCATGAGACATCATATCTCTCTATTAGGAGAACACAGCAGCTTTGGTGTGTAGAAGGTTCTATGTGTATAGATGTATTTGGTGTGTAGAAGGTTCTATGTGTATAGATGTATTTGGTGTGTAGAAGGTTCTATGTGTATGTAGATATATTTGGTGCATCGGGGCACATCTGAAAATATGAATATTTTCACCTCTAGCTCAGAGATGATGGGCAGCCCGGCACTGAGTGAGTATTTGGACCTGGATGAACTGGGGCCTCTCATATCTCAGGAAGGTGTAGACCAGCTGCAGAACAAATATGTTCAGAGTGTTCGGGTGAGTCCATAATGGCATTTCACATCCATTTTCATCTTGAATCGTTCTATCTGGGAAAAAGTAAGAAACCACTGGGTGAGATGTATCACTGAAATCATATATGGTAATGCAGAAGAGTGTGACTGAATGGATGCAGAAGACCCTGGAGGTTGAGCTGACAGACTGGCAAAGGGACCAGGAACCTGATATAGACCATGAAGGCTGCTACCACACCACCCTGCCCACTATAATCACTCAGGTAGCACAGCTGTATGCGAAAGGAACACTGAATTCAGATCAGGCATCCGAGTACACTTGAATGAATTTTTAAGATAAAGATGTGCAAAGCCTATTGCAATCTTTCCAGTGACTTCCATACGGATGCAGAATCAGCCTGAGGGACGGTACCCCATTGAGTCAAAAGAACCCTGTGTTTGTGTTTGTCTCTTGCTTGCTAGATGTTAGAGGAGAACGCACGTGTAGCTGTGATGATCGGTGAACCTCTTCGAGATCAGACGATCCTGATGGGTCTATATGAAATGGAAAACCTCCTAGCTAGGTGTGTGCTTTAGTGCCCAATCATGTCAAGGGTGTCCAAACCTAGTGAATGACATCATTCAGTGATTTGCATAGCAGAGATGCTTTAGCATAGATACTTTGCAAGTTATAATAAGTGTGTTGTATCAAACTAAGACCAGGATTTGTAAACTCCACTCAGATTTCGAGATGCTATTGTCGAATTTGGTAAGGAGCATCGTAAGAACCCTACAGGAAGCACCAACATCTTCTACCTCCATTATCTTCTGGCCTGCATCAGCAACTGTATCATCCTCAAGTGAGATGGTGTACAAGTATCTCATTACAGTATGTCTGTGTTTACAAAGAAATCTCGTGTGTGTTGTACAAGCATCTCTTCTTGTTCTCACTTTAATAGCAAGCTGAGATTCAAGCCCATTTCATGGACACTGGACAAGTTTTCTCTTGCTCTAATGGCCAGCCGTTGGTCTGCATAAAAAATCCTTCTGAGACAAATGCTAAGCTGGAGATGGAGATTTATTGGTTTTCCAGTCATAGATCTCATTCTAAACAAATAAAGATTATTAGTAATAAATCCCTACAGTTATGAATCAGTTCTTTGGTTTTAGAGTACAAATCTGCCCTAAACTCTTGTTCCACTCTTAGTTGTAACCCACATTTGACTGATTGCTTTTTGCATGTTCTTGCACTCAGCATTTTTCAGCATATTTGATGTGTTCCCACACCTGCAGGAGCTCCACAGAGAGCCTGTACCAGCAGGTGAGTTCACGCTCATCCCGGGCATCGGTGCGCCTCTCGCGGATCCCGCCCGGCCCGCTGGCCGCTCTGGACCGGGCCGTGCGCAAGGCCTGCCGCCTCGCCATGGACCAGCTGCTGCTGGAGCTGCAGCCACACCTGCAGGAGCTCCTGACGCGCACCTGGCTGCTCCAGGGGGACGTGGTCTCCAAGGTGTGCGCCATCCTGCGGCGCCATTGCGACCTCTACCGGCGGGCTCGCTCACCCTGCCGCCAGGTAGGCCCCGCACACACCGGTCAAATTAAACAGCAACAACAGCTAAGACTCCAAACAGATGAAGCACAAGGAGATGTGATCCACTTGGGAAGCTCTGACAGCCTGTTTACACTTGTACTGTGGCTGGGTTTGTTGGTGTTTGGTGTTTCAAGGGCTTCAGGGATTGCAGTGCGGGTTTGAGGTCACACAAACCTGATGCATGCCAGAACAATAACAGCAGTGAGAATATTGTGAAACTCTTGCATAGTTCTTATTGTGTGAGCTTCACATTGACTGTAAATATGATCTGAAAGTATTCATCAGGGTATTGACTGATATAACATCTGATTTAATAGTTTCACTCATAGTCTTAATACCCAATGGGATTAAGCTGTTCAAACAACTAAAAAACTGAAACAAAGAAAAATGTTTTTCAAGAGATTGAGTTCCCTCCCTTAGAAAAGCACAGGAGAGTAACGACATGTTTAATGTTACGCTGTGTGTGTTCCTTACGTATATTTTCTCTGATAGGATTCTGCATAATCATAATAATAATCTTTAAAATGTGTTACCTTTTAAAACTAGGATTACATAATGCTTTAGAGAATAGGAAAAATAAATAAATTATCCTTAGACTTTGGAAAGTGTACTAGCAGAAGGCTTACTTCCATGGGAACAGCAAAACACTTTTGTGAGTTGCTCTAGGCACAAGCATCTGCTAAGTGCTATATCTGTGTGTGTGTTTGTGGATGTGTACATGCATGCTTGTGTCTGTGTGTGTTTGTGTATGTATGTGTGTGTTTCCGTGAGTGTTTGTTTCCGTGTGTGTGTGTGTGTGTAGCGGCTCCAGGAGGAGGCCCTGTGGTTGACCGTGGTGGAGTACGTGCGGGCGCTGATGGAGAAGCGGCTGATCTGTCGCAGTGAGGATGAGCGTCAGCACACCGCGCTGCAGATGTCCCATGATGCACAGCAACTGACCGAGTGCTTCCGCAGCACGGTGAGAACTGCAGCTCAACAGCTTCGCTGATCAATATAGAATAATCTTTTTTATTCCTATGATATATTATTGGTTTGTTTGAACTTCAAATGTCTATATACACTTTTATTATTAATAATTCTTCTTATTATTATTATTATTAACGTAACGTCTCTCCAAGCGTTGTGCATTCCACATTCTCAGTTTTGAATAATTTGACTGAAAGTGAGTCGACCCCTGTATTTCTCATCATGTGCGAAAGTAAATCGATGAAATCCACTCCGATGCCAAAACAACGTTGTAGTTAGACTGTTCCGGAAGCACAAGAATGATCTGAATGCTGCTATGTGCCATGCTCAACTGTGGTTTTTTGCTGTGTTTTTAGGAGGTTGATGGAACCACTGGTGAGGTGGACCCCACGTCTCTGATACCTTTACTAGCAGATTTAATAAAACTCAAAGATCCAGGAATGCTGATGCTGGAGGTGTCTGGACTGATATCCAAGTACCCTGATATCAGGTAGGCTGCCCACACAGCCAAACCAGTGCTCTCTCACATCATGACTTCAGTGTTTCATTCTCCTGTAGTAGATGAGAGGGGCTCTCAGAGTACCACAGTTACACACATCAAACCTTTTTTGTTCCTCTGAGTGTGTGTGGAGTATCTTCAGACCACGAGCACCTCACTCAGGTGTGACCGATAGTGTCTACCTCAGGCACTGCTACGATCTTTGGGCTGAATTACATTTTTTACCCCATGCTAATAATCTGACAGTGAGCACATCTCAAATGTCCAGGCTTTATTTGCCATCAGTAACCTAGTAAACATAGATAAAATGCTAAACAACATTTGACTTCAGTAGTGGGTAGTTTACGGTATGTCCCACTGTGTTTGTTTTGTCTGAAGCGAGGAACATGTGTCAACACTGCTAGAGGTCAGAGGAGATGTTCCTCGTGACGTGAAGGCTTCAATACTGTGCCTAGTGGAGCAGAGTTCCACAGCCCTGCCCCCTGGGTACCGCCCCATCTTCCCAGACATCCTCGTCCCTCCTCCCAGCATGCCGTTCTGCCTGCCCACGGCCAAGTGTGCGTGACGCGCTACACCCGTCCTCGCTGTCTCGCCCATCCACGCTGCTCAGTGCGCCGGCTAAATTTAGCAGCTTCCTTTGCTTCCTGGCTGATTTTCAGAGTGGCTGATTGGTGAAAAACTGCTTCCTGGCTGATTTTCAGAGTGGCTGATTGGTGAAAAACATCAGCTTCCTGGCTGATTTTCAGAGTGGTGAAAAAACTGCTAGCCGTTTATTCCACAATCGCACATAACGCCAGGCCAGGAGGCTTAGTGAAGGAAACAACTATGGTAACTTTTGTGAACCAAAAATGGAGTTTGTATTGACTGCTATGGGCCATTTTAGTGAGCAAATGTGCTGAAATTGTGATACACTACTTCCTGATAAAACCTTGCTGTATTATGGTTTACAGATGTGTATATATCATGGCTCAGAAATGTACAATAAAGTCTTTCTATAAATGAAAACCCTACTGTGGATTTTCTAAAACACAACTTTATGGTTCTTCTCTGCTACTCCTTAAAGACTGGAAGCAAGAAATCACAAATAAAAACATTATTTGGAAGCAAAAAAAGAAGAAGAATTATTGAAGCCTATTAGAACCATGGACCAGTGTCTCTGAGTTCGTGTTCTTGGTGACGTTGCAGTTTGCTGTTTGTGCTAAAGTTAAAGTTTTAAAGGAGCAATAAGTAATTATTTATTTTCACATTCTGATACTGACACCTAGTGGCCTGGATGTTTCACTATTATGTATTTTAAATAGAGCCTCCACCATGTGGGCATAAACTGGTTCATCTGAAGACTACAAAGCAATTCGATTCGTCGTTTCATATGAATTGCACTTTATAGAAGCGAAATGTTAAAATAATAAATAATCACTTTCATTCATATGTTTGCTTCTTTTTGCTGGGAAAAAACACTTATTTGTTCCTCTAATAAAGAGTGCTAACGCCTAATAAAGAGCTGGTGGGATGGGGCGCATGCGCCGTGCAGTGACCACTCGATGATTTATCTAGCATCTTAATTTGGATTTGCATTAATTTGAAAAACATTACTGAAAGAAAAGGAAAATGGACGTCTTCTAATTTGACGGTCTGTACGCTGAGCTAAAAGTTGTTGTTTTTAAATGTTTTATTAGTTACTTAGAAAGGCGGGGAAGGGTGTGTCACGTGGTTGTATCGAGGGGCATGGTTTAGAGGAAAACATGGCCGCATCCAGTGAAACCATACTGGATTAGTTTTTAATCCGTAAAAACTCTCGTAAAATATCGGAGCGGCCCATTGTAATGTACAGACCGGGAGACATCATGAAGACGTTTTGTGGTCGTGCAAACCCCACGACGGGAGCGTTGGACTGGGTGGAGGAACGACAGGAGTATGATTATCATCAAGAGATAGCGAGGTGAGCCCGGGTTGATGTGTAGTAGCTCGTTAAACTAGCGGTTCCGAGTTAGATTCACTAACCTCATGGCATAAACACCACAAACCATGAACGACAGCACTGCAGTGTGTTCACCCATAAACGAACTCATTAACGCATTATATCCAAGATAATTAAGATATTAATATTTTTTACAAGGGCGGTTTTAATAGCAATTTCAAAGTACCTTTTTAAAGTAATACGGTGGCTTTTTGTGATTAATGTACCACTTCTACTGAAGACATTTCAGTTGCGTACGCTTGGAATCACATGACGCCTCTCTCCTGTGTTTTTGTTCATTTGTCAGGTCCTGCTATGCTGATATGCTGCATGACAAAGATAGGGTGAGTTTCATTTGTGCAAAACACCTCGGTCATAGTATACTGTGCTTTGTAGGTGATGTTATCACAGTTGCGTTCCCGAGACCAGCTAAATTATTTATGGCGTTGTGGCTTTTGAACAGGAAGCCTCTGTTACCGCTCCTAAGGTTTCAGTCCAAACCAAGAATCCAGTCCGACTTTGAACAGATCAGTCGCCCGTGTGTCCTGTCGCACTTGATAAAGTGCCCTTTTACGTCTGTCAGAATGAGAAGTACTACCAGGGCATCCGGGCAGCTGTTGGCAGGGTGAAGGCTCGAGGGGAGCGGGTCGTCGTTCTGGACATCGGCACGGGAACAGGCCTGCTGTCTATGATGGCTGTTACAGCTGGGGCAGACTACTGCTATGCCATCGAGGTGACCATTACACGACAGCCTGATGTGGACAGGCTCAAAAATAAAACAATTCTTAATTTAAAAAAGCCCATGATTTGCTGTTTAAGCTCAAACCAGCAGGTGGAGCTGATCAGTCAAGTGTGTGGTACAAATCAGCAAGACATTTAATGTTGACTTGCACTTCCAGACATCTGACTCTCATCATTCCGCTTGGTGTGAAATGAGAAGCTGTTATGGGTAATCCGCCCTGCATTTCTTGTGTTACAGGTGTTTAAACCCATGGCTGAAGCAGCTGCTAGCATCGTAAAGAAAAATGGCTTCTCCGACAAAATAAAAGTCATCAATATGCACTCAACCAAGGTTACAGTTGGACCAGGTTAGAATGCAGCAAATTCAAAGGTGTCGCTTGTGAAAGATGAACTCTGTACTGTAGTGGCGTACACCTGCTCTGAACTGTATGATAAACAATGAGTTTTGTTTTCACAGATGGAGACATGCAGGAGAGAGCAAATGTATTAGTGACTGAACTCTTTGATACTGAGCTGATTGGAGAGGGGGCGTTACCTAGCTACGAGCATGCTCACATGCACCTGGTGCAGGTATGAGCTGTTCCAGTATCTCTTACCTTTACTGCTGCTCTAGTCTATTCCAGTATCTCTTATATTTTACTGCTGCTCTAGTCTGTTCCATGTTGTTTGACTTCACTTATTCCTTCATTCTTGGGAAAACCAAATATATTTATAATTTTTATTTATTTATTTATACCCTAAAGACATAATATACTTTGTTAAAAGCCAGTTCCACACTCCTGCTGTATGGATTCCAGCCAGGTGGAAGTAGCCAAGGGAAGGGAATAATGGCTTCATTTTTCCTGAATGAAATGGCCCTCATGTATCCTTCCTGCAGGAAGGCTGTGAGGCCGTGCCCCACCGCGCCACTGTCTACGCCCAGCTGGTGGAGTCGGAGCGCCTGTGGAGCTGGACGCAGATCAGGCCCATCCAGGTGGATGGCCGCACGCTGACGCCCCCTGCCGCAGTGGGCAGGTGTGCAGGAGCGCCCTCTGTCTGCGACATCCAGCTCAGCCAGGTGCCCCCCAGTGCCTTCATCCGCCTTGGACCCCTCTGTACCATGTTCAGGTAGGAGCTCTGCGGTGGATCTGTTCAGTCTGTCGAACCATTTATCCGTCTGTCTCTCTGTATGTCTCATTCCAGTCTGTCTCTCTTTGCAGTCTTTTATTGAAACTCATCAACTTTCTCTCCTTTTCTAGTTGTTTTTTTCTTATTTTGCCAAGCAAACAGATTAATAAAGAATGTGTGTTGTGTACAGTGTGTGTGTTGTGTACAGTGTGTGTGTTGTGTACAGTATATCCTATATTGGGATTCCTTTTGCACCTCTTATTCTCTCTCTCTCTCTCTCTCTCTTAATCACACACACACACACACAGTGTGGACTTCAGCAGGGTGGTCAGCACTACCCCCCAGTCTCACTCCTGCAGCTTTGTAGCACAGGCCAGTGGTAAAGCTCAGGTGGTTCTGTCCTGGTGGGACCTGGATATGGACCCCAGTGGTACCATCGTGTGTTCCATGGCTCCTAGCTGGACGTATCCTGACCGCTGCACCTATCCAGTGAGCCATCGAGTGCAGCCAACACAACACAACACACAAACACACGCAACACACACAACACAACACACAAACACCTGCAAGTGTATCAACATGTACTGTTCTTCCTAGTCATGATTTCAACGTGAAGCATGAAATTCCATAAAGTAAAAAATTACATCAGCTTTTTGCAAAATAAAGATAAATCCTCATGATAAATGGCGCGTGTGTATGTGTGCGTGTGTGTGTGTTCATGCCAACTGTTGTTTTGTTCAGTGGCGTGATCACTGGATGCAGAGTGTGTATTTTCTCCCCGCTGAACGGAACGTGTGTGAGGGGGAGGAGCTAAACTTAACCGTTTCCCATGACGACTACAGCTTGTGGTACCGCCTCTCTGAGGGGTAAGTGTACACACTGCATGCTCACTGCTGTACATGACTATAACACGTAATGGAGGTTTAAAAAAAAAAAAAACCCTAACAAACAAAAAACCCTCATCAGAACCCAATTCAGAGATTCTGGAGAGAGTAACAGCGGCAGTTGTCATGACATGGATTTGATCGTTCTTAGACGGCGGGCGGGTGAACAGGACGCGTCCTGTCAGCCCTGTACCTGCACCGCGCACCTGGTGTGGCCACGGGCTCGTTTCGGGGAGCTGAATGAGTGTCGGAGGAGAACGAGGTACCTGGACGCCCTGCGCAGCGTGAGTGTCCGTCTTACCATGACATGTTGACATGCATCAGCGCGCCACCTGACGCGTGTGTGTGTGTGCGCTCTGCAGATTCTGCGCCCTGACAGCGTGTGTGTAGCGGTCAGTGATGGTAGTTTACTGCCCATCTTTGCACATCTACTTGGGGCTAAGAAGGTATTTTTTTTGTCTTTCCTATTTTTTTTCCTCTATTCTTGATCCATTTTCTTTATTTGTAATGACTGTTTCTTACCAGATTAGATTACTCAGATTAGATATTACCAGATTAGATTACTTATTTTCTTATGTAATCCCACTGTAATGATTTATATCTATAAAATGTAATGATCAAATTTGCCTTCCCTGTGGCTACTGCAGGTTTTCAGTTTGGAAAGTTCTAGAATGTCGAAGAGTGTGATTGAGCAGGTGAGCAGAAGCGATGGCTAGATCTGTCTTGGCAGAATCTGGTGGTGGTTTGTTCAATGGTTTTCAAATTGGGTTGTTTGGTTCAGTTCCTGGAGGCCAACTCGCTGCAGAACGAGGTCTGTGTGCTGGAAGTCCGTCCAGAGCAGCTGTCAACGGCAGACTTGGAAGGACAGCAGGTGTGACTTTTGTGTTGTGTCTCATCAACTAATTTTATGCTGCAAACATGCACGTCAAGCACTTTACCTGATATAACAACCATGTGGATGGGCATTGTGAGATGCAGGAGTGAGCAGCTAAGCCTGCGTGTTCCCCTTTGTTCCGCCCTGCTCCCAGATCTCCGTGCTGATGGGCGAACCCTACTTCAGCACCAGCCTGTTGCCATGGCACTGTCTGTTCTTCTGGTACTGTCGCACGGCACTGAGCCGTCTGCTGCGTCCAGATGTCAGAGTCCTGCCGGCCTCCGCCACACTCCACCTGCTCGCCGTGGAGTTCCAGGTGCTCCTCCCCTTGCTCTGGCTGCCTCTTGGGCACTGAAGGGGTTAGCTTAGCAAAAATACGGCTAACAGTTGCTGAGTGGTATGGCAGTTGACACTGTAAGACACTTGAATCGCCGTAGAGAAGTTCAACACACATCCTGCCCATTTCATAAGAAACGCATGTACTGAGGTCTTCTACCTCTTCTACTGCTGACTAGATGTTATGGCACCTAGTGATGTGTGGCAGCAGGTCATAACACCCAACAGGTTCATCCAGCTGTGTTAGTGTTTATTTTGATAAACTTGTTCCACTTTCAGGTGAAGTAATCATTTTCCCTGTAACTGCGGATTCTCTTCCAGGATTTGTGGAGAATTCGGGCACCATGTGGGACCTGTGAAGGCTTTGATGTCAGTGTGATGGATGAGATGGTGCAGGTATGAGGTTTTGTGGTGGATCGTCTATAGAGAGATCACTGCTGATCCAAGACTCGGACTGAGACTCAGACTCCGATGGTCTGTAGAGGGATCACTGCTGATCCGAGACTCGGACTGAGGTTGAAGCAGAAGTGTAGAAAAGTAT
>JAOYMR010000009.1:1356624-1373466 GCA_025802075.1 Tenebrosternarchus preto | reverse complement strand
GATGGTGCAGGTATGAGGTTTTGTGGTGGATCGTCTATAGAGAGATCACTGCTGATCCAAGACTCGGACTGAGACTCGGACTCCGATGGTCTGTAGAGGGATCACTGCTGATCCGAGACTCGGACTGAGACTCGGACTCCGATGGTCTGTAGAGGGATCACTGCTGATCCGAGACTCGGACTGAGGTTGAAGCAGAAGTGTAGAAAAGTATTGATATGTGAACAGAGGCCAGAATAGCTGTACTTCAGCCTGAGGATGTCATTTGCTTAAATTCACCCCACACACAGAACTGCACATTATGCAGGTACATTTACAGTACAGGTCCTATACTGCACTTCTGCTGGTTCTGAAAGTATATGCTCAGTCAGTAATTCATTCTGACGTTCCACAGAATTCTCTGGATTTCCGGGAGTCCCGAGAGGCGGAGCCACACCCGCTGTGGGAGTACCCATGTCGTGCCCTAACCAAGCCACATCCAGTTATGACCTTTGACTTCCAACAGTGTGTTCCTGAACAACCAATCAGCAGTGAAGGAACCATGCCTCTTACTAGGTAAAAAGCCTCTAAAATTAATCAGATATAAATTAGGTTTTTAAATGCACATCTAATGTTTTAATGTGCATTAAAAGCAAACTAAACATCAGATTTGTACAATATTCCTGAAATCTGTTTAGACATGTTATGGTTGCAAAAACATACTGGAGAATATAAATAGATAACCATCAAAAACTTTGTTTAGAAAAGTAACTAAAATCAGAACAGGATTGAACTGTAAGGACAATTCAGTGACATTGTTGCCTGCCGTATTTCCAGGAGAGGGCGCTGTCATGGAATAGTTTTGTGGATGGAGTACAACCTAACTGATGACATCAGAGTCAGTATGGGTCTCACTCAACCAATCAGTGAGGAGGTATTTGATAACATCCATGGTTTCTGTCATTTATTTTTTGTAAAACCAAATAAGACGTACAAATAAGATACATGTTAGTCCTTGCTGTAGAAATGACAGGGAACACTCCGATGCCGCATGCATTGATGGGTTCATGAATCCCTCTTTTATTCTCCTCTTCCAACAGGGGGAGTGTGTGTGGTGTCCACACCGGAAGCAGGGCGTGTACTTTTTCCGGAATCTGTTAGAAAGTCCAGGAGATGGCCGGACAGCTGTGGCATACAGCTTAACCTTTGACCCCATCGCTGGGGATATTAAAATGGACTTTTCAGTCTGTCCATCGTGACTGGCAGCGATGGCCACGGTGCACTGACTCGGGCTGCAGCAGTTTACTTTATGAAAAAATAACGTTTACATACAAAGAAATGTCAGCTGCTACTTATAGGGGCTTTAAACCAAAATCCTTTATAGTAAAGCAGTTTTCTGATTATCTGAATGCCTCATATTAACCCCTGCTTACCTGTTTTCACTTGGGTTGTTTTATCTGGAGTGTGACGACACTTTGCTGAATGTGCTTGGACTACATACATTTTGTATGTTTGATCAATTAAAAGTGTTTTTGACATTTTAAAGGGTGGAATAACATCAGTGCAGAGTGTGCGCCACTGTGTGAAGCATGACACTGTACAATCAGGAAGTAAAGAAAAACAAGTCCCTCATGTAGTAATAATAAATCATTTTCATGTTTTTCTTCTGACAGAGCACACAACAGTCTACAGAATTCAGTTTATGGTTTAAAAAAAATTGACTTACAAAAGACTAGACAGTAAATGAATACACTAAATATGCTCTTCAGGTGTGAACAGTGCATTTCTTTAATGCAGTTCAATCAGCCTCCAATGAATGGGACCAGTATACTGAACTATCAGAAGTATAATGTGTACTGAACAGGTTTTTGCAGTATCTTCAATGAGAGAAACAGTGTGTTGCTTCTCTTGCTCGTGTCCTTGTGTCTAATGCTGAGCAAGAATTCCAGAAGCAGAGCAGATCGGTGCGGGTGAACGGACCAGGTAACCCCGCTGGCTCAGAGCAGGGGCTTATGTATCGGCAACCTGGGCGTTGGCCAGGACAACCTTTTCTCCGGGTTTGAAGGCAGGCATGCCTAGATAAGGACAGCTGGCACAGCGGAACGCATCTCCCAGGTAACACTAGGGGAAATAAAGACCCAAGACTGAGTACTGATTCTGTTCACAGCAATTCAGCTCATTTACAACTTGGAGAAGGGAGGTGACTTGCACCACCTATTTACAAATCACAGCTGATTACCATTTGGGGATGTGACAAAACTTCTAGGAAGGAAATCACTCTAGCCAATATGGACTTTTACAGCTCGCAGACGGTTTGTTTAAAAGCTCGTCTGTTCAGTGCAGTCTTCAGCTTTGCCAGTCTTGCTAAACTGCAGTGTCACAGTGACTATGATCAGCAGACGGTTTCCACTCACGTTTCCGCAGGCAGATTTGGGCACGTTGGCTCTCTCAGCTGCTCTGTTCTCCTCCTCCAGCTCTTCTGCTAGACCACAGGTGCTTCAGCACAAGAGGCAACAGCACACAGTTGCTAATTACACTCTTACAAGAACAGGAAAGCAGCATGGTAGGCAGTTGGCAGAGGACACATGCAATTTTAACGTGCATACATAACAGTATTTAGTGCTTTAGTTAACTGGAAGTAGGCTACCTGATGCTGGGTGGGTTTTTTCACTTAATTATATCTATAAAATTATCATTTACGCCAGAAATAATGAATGTTCGTATTTTTATAAGATGTACACAAAATTTTAATTATAATTTCTCACCAGTTTTTACAGGCTTTCTTTTTTTTGGTTCCAGATTCTCCACAAGATGGCGCTCTGAGTGAAGCTGGATCCGGTTTCTTCAGGTCTTCAGCATCCAGCAGGCTGTCTGAATCCACCAAGTCCTGCAGGTCACACAAAGTTGAAGCGACCGTTAATAGTCAGATCTGTGAAAGCCATTCCAAATCCGAGACATTACAAGGGTGCAAAAATACTGTTGTTTTGGCAAATAAAAGCCCAGCAAACTGCAGGAGTGGAAACGAACAAAAACACGCGGTGAATACATCAGGAAAGCCAAAATAATTCAATAATATTGCAAATAGACAAAACATTTCATCATATATGGACCCTGGCAAAGCTGACTGGGAATACGCTGTTTTAGTTTAGGAATGATGAAACGGCTGTTTTAAAAAACAGAACTAAAACCTCCCAGACTTGGTGTCAAACTAAACAGGTAATAAACGCTATATGACAGGCGTTGGTCCAGGGTAACCAAAGCCAGAGAACACAGGAACACCAGACACGGTACTTACGATGTCGTCATCGTCCATGTCGTTAGCTGAAAGGGTCCATAGCTTGGCCGTACCGGGGTCGACCAACGGCTTTTCTGAAAAGAGTGAAGCAACTCAAATGACAACTGAACTACAGCGAGAGAATCCGAAAGACACAAAAAGGGAATTAAACATAATTTGAGGCTTTTCTTCTGTGGCCTTTTGTTCCAGATCTGTCTGTGAATACAGCTTTTCTGTCATTGGAACCAATGTTCGTTTTTTCCACAGTGATTGTCATTTTAAGATAGTAAAGCTACATCACACCCAGTAGGGATGGAGGAGAGGAACCCAAGCAAACACTACAGTTTGAACTATGGTACTGTCCTCTGGATGCACTAGAAAGTGTCAATCAGAACAGGTTATTAAAAAATGACAAACTCTTCCTCTTAGACAAAGATATTACAAAAGTCAAAACTGACCTGTTTTCTTTGCAAAGGACAGTTTCAGCTGAGTGGAGGAGCCAACCTCAAAGTTGGGTTTGGAGGCAGAGACACGCACTCTGAATACATCGTTACCCTGGAAACCAGTGCGTTCAGTAAGAGCCGAGGCAGCCTCCGGACTCAGGGATTCGCTCTTCACCTGTGGAATTAACAGCGTCAGTTGCCAAGCAACAGCTGGCCTCTGCTTAGTCATAGCCACTAAAAAGCTCTTACCTCTGTGACAGACACCAGTCCTGATAGTTTAAGGGCTGACAGCAGCTTCCCAGATGTTCTGATTCCATTCACCTCCGAACCTGCACACCACTTTATTAATCCATGTTCTTTATTACACCAAGTCTATCAAGGTAAACTAGATCTCACTTTCCGAATGAGGACCTGCACTGCCGTCCCTTAAAGTTATAACACAAGGTGAGTATCACCTTGAGCTCCTCACAATGAACAAAAGGATCGCATTGCAATTATAATTCATATACATCATATCATAAACATACATATACATATATATATCAATCAGTGTTTATGCTGAAACTATTATATGCCTTGCAACTTATTAAAAATACACTGAACTCTTAATACAACCTGAAAGACTTGCCTTCCTTTACATAGACAAAAACATTTACATTTACATTAGCAGAAAAGATGGGTCAACAGAATATAAACAGAACACAGTATATAAATGTGATTCAAGCAATAATAATGTCTCACCTGTTACTGGCTCTTCCAGAACAAGTTTGCCCCCCGGCTTCATAACTTTTGCTACCTCTGCCAGAATGTCAGAGCTGTGAACTGTGTTACTTTCGGGAAGAAGGCCTGAGAGGACCCAGTCGTAAGTTGAAGGAGGGTGAAATGCTGGAACAGATAAAGGCGGCAGTACTTCAGTGAAGCTTGGTTCTGATTGGTCGTTAATCAGCCGAATGGTTGCAGGCATGAAACGGTCCCAGCGACAAATGTTCAAAGGTAACGTGCTTGACGTGTGGAAATTCATGGAGAATGTGTATAGTAACTTACACATCTGCAGTCTCTCGATGTTTTCGAGTGTTACCAGGCTCTGGGCTCCAACAACGGCCCCGATGCTCTCCGCAAACTCCTTCAGAGTTGCAGCGGAGGATGGCGCACTCCATACTAGTAGCACTTTATCGCCCTCCTTCAGCCCAAGGTCTTCCATTATCACCTGCACACAAAAACGGTGGTTACCGCACCACCCTAACTATTAGCCTATGCAAGAGTGCCTCTGCTTTACTTCAGCAATGAAGCTTTTTAGCTTCGTTATCTGTGGAATTTCAACTGAAAGCGACAGTAAACCTCAACGCAGCTGTTGTTAAGGAATAGACAACACTAACTACATTAAATAATATAACCGATACCGACACAGCGCGGATAAGATAGACAGTGACGCAGGGAAGAGTCGTCATTTTTCAGGATACCACTGACGCCAATATGTTTTTCTTTCGTCTCTAGCTGCGTTTCTCCCAATATTCCAGTTTTCGTACGTAACACTAAGAATCCCGCTGTTTTATTTAAACAAAGTGAAGTAATGTGGTAGCAGTAAGTGCCATGAATTAGCTAACTTTTGCTACATAACTAGCTAGCTGCTAGCAATCTCGTTCCATCTTATGATGAACGTGAAAGAAAGCAAAAAAATACCTTTTATCTAACGATGTAGATATGGACTAAATGCAGTCAGTGTATTTATTCGAAATATTTTGATACTTTATAGTATTTTGAAACGCCCACTAGATAAAAGCTATTCACCCTCGTCACCTGGTACGTTGTTTCTATCGCTGTCCGGTGTAGCTGTCCGGTGTTACTGAAGTCACTCGGAGATGACGGCGTTACTGAAGTCGCTTTGAGATGACGTAATCGGTTGCTAACATTAGCATGCTAAAAACATCTGTCCGCTGTTGATATGGCTGCGTTAATCAGAGGCCTACGAGCTGGGAGGATTTTGCGGAGTCTCGGTAGCGGTAAGATGGGCCTGGTGATTTGGTTCGGTTTATTATTTGTCGAGTTAGTGAGGTATTTATGTTGATCTTGGCGAGAGTTTAGTTTCAGTCACATACAAACGGTAACATTAATCTGAAAATGACCCGAATGGGCAAGGTGATAATGAAGGACGTTATTATTATTATTATTATTATCTAGCGGGCATATGTCAAATAAAGTTTGTATGCAATGCTTTCTTCTTAAAGTTGGTGTATTCCGCAGTTAAATAAACTGTACCTGGTTTGATTAACGTCAAGAAACAAAACTGAAGGGGGAATATAGCAAATTTAAAGTTTGTTTGTTGTTTTTCTTATTAGCTAGCCAGGATCATTGTTAGTTAACGTTTCAAAGCAAATTTGTTGTAGTGCATGCAAAACCTAGGCTAAAGTATTAGTCTTAAATGTATCCTGCAAAAATACACTGCTAAAAAAATATGTGAACACTTAAATCACACGTCAGATCTCGTTAAACGAAAGATTCATATGAATTGTATAGTTTGTTGATGTAACAAACGTTCATTTGAAGCTGTGATCAATCCATTAATGTCTGTATTCAAAATCACACGAAAAGAAAAAAAAAACATTCCCAAGATGATCCAATTTGCGAGTACTTCTTCACGGCAAATAGTAATCCTGTGTCTGGCCCCCATGTGCCTCTATGTTCAACAATGTCTGGAATTACTCGTGATGAGAGGGTGTATGGTATCCTGGGGGATCTCTCCCAGATCTGCAACATGGCATCAGTGAGCTCCTGGATAATCTGTGGTGCTACTTGGCGGCTTCAGATTCACTGATACCCAACATCCCAGAGGTTCTCAGTTGGATTAAAGTCTGGGGATTATGAGGGGATTATGAGTCTATGGCACCAGTGCCTTTGTCATTCAGGTACTGAGGATTAAATCCCATTATCTAACAGCAGTCAGTGTACAGCTGGCTATTACGTAGTTTGTAGGCAGCATAACGTTCACCAGACTCTTTCACATTGGTCTCTTTTCACATGTGTCCAGTGTGAACATACTCTCATCTGTGAAGAGAACAGGGTTTCAGTTGCATACCTTCCAATTCTGGAGTTCTCTGGCAAATTCAAATAGAGCTGCATGGCTGTGAGCCCAGGACCTCCTAGAAGACTTTGTGGCCTCATGCCACCTTCATGGACCCCAGAAGTTCCTCCTGGAGGTCATTTTGTAGGGCTCTGGCAATGCTCCTCCTTTTCTCCTTGCACAGAGGAGTAGGTCCCAATGCTGCTGGGCTGATGTCCTTCTATGGCCTTGTCCAGCTCTGTGTCCTGGTATCTTCTCCGTACTCTTGAGACCATGGTGGTGAACAAAGCAGACCTTCTTTTGAAGGCACGTATGGATGGATGTGCGGTTCTGCAGGAGCTGGACTACCTGGACCTGAATGGGCTGCAGGCACCACTTCATGCTACCAGTAGTGACAAGGACACCATCAAGATGCAAAAGTACAGAACTGTAGAGAACAACAGGAAGAACAAGGAGAGAGTTATTGTCTGTGGCCACCACCTCCATTCCCTTTTGGTGGGTTGTACTGCTGTTTCTTCTCCAGTTCATCTCTAAAACTGATTCACATTCACTTATGCTTCCTAATTGGACAGACTGACGTCCCTGAGGTTTAACTGACATGGTGTTATACTGTGATGATTAAAAGTGTTTCATACATTTTTTGAGCAGTGTAGAAAGTGAAGAAATAAAATTGACAGAAGTACTAATTAGCATTAATTATACTAATTTTATTATTATTTGCCTCACATCTACAAAGAGTTTATTTTTCCCCCTGCTGTATCTGATTCTAGCAGTAGCAGTTCAAACAAGCCCCAGTCCTCGTGGTAACGGATTGAGATGTGGTTTCCATGGTGCCGCTCTGCTGCAGCGTGCTGATGACTCGATGGGAGGCCAGTCCACACCACCTCGGTCTCACCATGTACACTACCAGGCCCAGGAATCAGGAGGAGGTCCATCGGCTTCCTCTTCCTCCTCCTCAGAGCAGACTGGAGCTTCAGACGCAGGCAGTCCGCAGGAGGATGGCCAGTCTAACACCAGGTAAGACCATCAGCACACAGACTTGCAGACGCATCTTTAAGATGTTTTTGTGGATGTCAGGTCAAATTCTAGATCGTCTGTTTTTTTTTTTCTTTCTTTGAAATGCTTGAACTGCATAGTTACCACCTTGAGCACAAGTACATCATCTGGTACAGTTTGTGACTTTGTTTCATTTACATATTAATCACATTTGTGCTCATGTAACTCCCCAGGCAGAGCAGGTAGGGTAGCACATTTCCCACACACACACACACACATAATGACGAATGTATCCAAGTCACGCTAGTGAGAGCACAATGCTGAAAACGAAAATGTTTGTAATGCTTCCTGTTATGGCTTTCAGCTTTCAGGACCAGAGTGGCGAGCAGGCCGAGGACTACGAGACTGAAGAGCAGCTCCAGGCGCGGATCCTCACTGCAGCCATGGAGTTTGTCCCTCAGCACGGCTGGACTGTGGAAGCCATTGCGGCAGGAGCAGAGGTCTGGATGCTGGAACGAGAACTGTGGCACTGGTGTAATAAGACTGGGTGTCGTCTGTAAAGCAGTGTAACCTTGGCCTTTCATTTTTTTTTCTCCGATTCAGACAGTAGGCCTCTCGGCTGCTTCGGCAGGCATGTTTGAGAACGGCGCGGGAGACCTGGTGCTGCATTTTGTCGGGGAGTGCAATGCCCAGCTGGCAAAGGTTCTGGCAGAGCACCATAGTCAGGTGCAGCTTGGCCAAGAAGAGTGAGTATCACTGAACATGCCCTAAAGGACAGAGAGCGTGTATCCCTGAACATGCCCAAAAGGCTAGAGAGAGTCTATCCGTGGACATGCTCTAAAGGCCAGAGTGTGTATCCCTGAACATACTCTAAAGCCCAGAGGGAATGGGTACCCCTAAACATACTCAAAGAGACAGAGAGTATGTATCTCTGGACATGCTCTAAAGGCCAGAGGGAATGGCCATCACTGAATGTGCTCTTGTACATACTGGCTGAAAATATACAAGTGCAATACAAATGACACACATACAAAAAGGGTGTTTTGAATGAAGCAAACGCTCTACCTGTTCCAGAAAGAAAGAGACATCTGAGTTCCTGAGGTACGCGATCGAGACCCGCTTAAGGATGTTGATTCCGTATGTAGACACGTGGCCTCAGGTACGTGGTATGTGCAGTGTGAGCTCACACTACCCAGAATGCTTTATCACGTGTAATGTGACCAGGCACATTATGTACACCTATGGAAAATACAGAATGGCGTGTTCTGTAATTCGAGGGGGAAAATACAACAGAAAAGAGTCATTTCTGGTTCAAAAGTGTCACACGTCTCTCTGATACCAAAACGTCACTCTCCAGGCAATGAGCTTGCTGTTACTCCCTCACAACATCCCAGAGAGTCTGAAGCACCTGTCCACACTGGTGGATGACATCTGGTACTATGCTGGAGATCGGTCCACCGATGTAAGCGTCTCCCGTAAAGGCCTGTCTTCCTCGTTGTTTTGGTTTATTCCGTTGTCTTCCTCTCCCACCTCACCTCTGTGCCGTTCCCGAAGGACGTCACTTGTCTGGTCCTTCCTGTCTCCTCACCCTTACTTCCTGTCCCAGAGAATTCCATGTAAACGCAAAACATTATTGTGATTCTTCCTATTTCTGCCTGAAAAATGTATTAGCAAATGTCGTTGTTTTCCTCCCCTAATATTTTACAAAGCAGGCTTTCTCACTTAGCCACATTTTGAAGTCAAAAATCAAGACTGTCTAATAGGAGAAAAGGTAAGAGACATTCCTATTGGACAGTCTTCACTTTGGGCTCAAGTATGTCACTTTTTGAGAAATGTTGCTCTATGAAATACCTCCTGTTTCTGTAATGTCAGTCTCTATCTCCATCTTTTTTGCCTTAGTTTATTAAAGTACGGCATGTTTGACTCCTTTTTTCGCCTCTGTTATGTGGGTGTGATGCAGATGAACTGGTATACCCGGAGGGCGGCTCTAACGGGAATCTACAACACCACAGAGCTTGTGATGCTGCAGGACACCTCCCCTGACTTTAAGGACACCTGGACGTTCCTTGACAACCGTATCCAGGATGTGGTTAACATGGCTGACACTGCTAAACAGGTAGGGTGGCCTGGCGAAGCTTTGGAGGGTCTGTGGTGTGGTATTCATTATTGTGATTTACTTCACTCATACTGGGCGATGCTGGCATGTTGGGGGGTTCTGCAGGTACAGGCCACTGGAGAGGCTGTAGTCCAAGGACTGATGGGAGCTGCAGTTACGGTTAGTGCTTCTTTAAAAATAAAAAAATATTTTTTTTAAAGAATTGTTAGTCATGGACAGTAGTAAATTTTAATGTGTAAAGGCAGTGTCTAAAATGGTGCCATTCTAAATTTATGATCTCTATGTATGTTACTATGGTTTTTAAATCTGTAATTGAGTCCTTGAGGGCAGTGTGAACTATTTCCGTGTTCTGATTGTTGCAGTGTGCTGGAAGTTGCTCCGATATCTTTACTCTCTCCCTAGGGAATTCCTTAAAGGCTGGAAGCTTTTGTTTGCACTGGTTTTGTCTGTTGTGTATCTGGAGTGCTGTGTGATGTGAGTGTATCTGTGTGATGTGAGTGTATCTGTGCATGGATCAGGTCCTGATGCGATACCACTCTTATTTTCTGTTCCCCAGCTGAAGAACCTCACAGGCCTGAACCAGAGGAGATGAACCATCTGTAGGCCTCTTTATCATCTGCCCTTCCTCCATGATTTGTAGCCACAGCACATCCTGAATACCTGACTGTATGATGATCAGCTTGTTTTGTAGGAGGGGGGGTGGAGCTGGGTTTGGTGGGGTGTTTTATTATTATTATTTTTTGTGCACCCTTGAGTTAACCACACGGGAGCTATCAGAAATGTGTGGCTCTTTACAGTCATGGTCCTCACTCCTGCTCATGGAATTTGTTGCCCTGCTAATTTGACATCCTGGGCTTTTATATTCAGATATTCAAAAGGAGACCTTGATCACCTTGAGTAGGTGTTGCGTTAGGTCCATGTCTATAAACAGGGATAAGCACCCTTATTTACAGAAATGAAAGAGTGACTCAGTATTTCCCACATTCACTACCAGTTTGGCTCTCTGTATAAACACTGAAGCAGAATAAATATGCATTGTACTTGAAAATGTGAACTATTTTGTGTCTGACTTGAGAGTTAATAAAATATTTAGCCATTTTGTGAATAATTATTTTTAATTCAAGTAGTCACAATAATCGGATTTTGTCAGTAAATATATTTGACCTTGATCTGATCTCTTGAACCAAACGGATGGTGTCTTACGATAGCAACCATTATGTAATTAGCCATTTATAATGTATCTCAGGAACCGAGGTTAGTCCATTCAGTGAAGATTTTTTTCAGTGTTTCTAACTATTGGTTCCATCAGTCTGCCAGACTAAGCACACTATTGAAGTACACCTTATTCGACCATGCTGGGGGTTATAGTTTAATCATTTAAAATGCTTCGTTATTAAAACAATTATATATTGTGGTAGCCATTGCTACCACTTATTAGTATTGGAGCCGGAAATACTCCGTTATTAACCCGGATATTAAAACGGGAGCGCTCGTCAACCAATGAAAGACTAGTAAATGTTATTGCGTTAAACCAGCGCCGAACAGTGAAATGTGTAGATGTTTTGATGGTATACGGCTAATTTATTCACAACTGTGAACATTGCTGAGGTGCATATTTCACCATGCCGTATGCGAACCAGCCGACAGTAAAGATAACCGAGTTGACGGACGAAAATGTAAAATTTGTAATCGAGAACACCGATTTAGCGTAAGTGCTCTCAAGTTAGCTAGCTAGCATTAGCTAGCAAAAGCTTTACTGGCTAGCTTACTATTATGAACATACTTTAGTCGTATGTGCCTGCGTTATTACTGACAGTAATTACAAAATACTGATTTGCTAGCTAGCTCAGTAACAAAAATAAAAGCCGCCATTAATTAATGCACTGCTTATTACAGGGTTGCAAACTCTATCCGACGTGTGTTCATGTCAGAAGTTCCGACCATTGGTAAATATCTTGCTCTGTTCGTTAGTTATTTATCTTGGACAGATATGTAGTGGCATCTAAGTAACATTAGTAAGTTTATTAAGTTGCTGTGTTTTAGTTGGCTAGCTACATAACTAAAATGTAGCCATATGTTCATAGATTCCCCGTCTGACTCGCTTTGCATTACATTTTAGCAATCGATTGGGTTCAGATCGATGCCAATTCTTCAGTTCTCCACGACGAGTTCATCGCGCACAGAGTGGGTGTGTACCTATTAATATCCAAGATTTCATACATCTACATCTAGCTACTTTAACTTTCTCACTAGCTACCTGAATAGTTCATGTATAATCTTTGAAATTATACTTCTGTTTTAGGGCTCATACCCCTCACCAGTGATGACATAGTAGACAAGATGCAGTATTCAAGAGTAAGTTACTTAAGATGACCTCGTTTATGTATGTTTACTTGTTTACTAAGTAACGCATCGACAGAAGAGCCTTTCCCATATTTCTACCAAAATTGTAGTAGGTTTGCAGCGCACATGCAAATGTCTGTTCTAAAATGTACATTTATCACTTGAACATCTTTTAGGACTGCACATGTGATGATTTTTGCCCAGAGTGCTCTGTGGAGCTGACGTTGGATGTGAGGTGCACAGAGGACCAGACACGTCATGTGACTTCACGGGATTTGTTGTCTAACAATCCTCGGGTCATCCCTGTGAGTGCAGTATCCTCATCAAAAAGTTGCTTTCACTCTATACACTGACTTAACCCTTGCTTTCCACTGTTAAAGGTGCTTTCCTTAAACGGATCTTTCAATCTAAAATCAGTTCCACTTACACATGAACACATGCTCACACAGAAGCTGAGGTATGATGTGTCATTTTCTTCAGGTGACCTCCAGGAGTCGCGATAATGACCCCAACGACTATGTGGAGCAGGACGGTGAGGACCAGCCTCTCCCATTATCTGTTATTATTATTATTATTATTATTATCATCATCTGTTATTTCTCACTTTATTAAATAAACACTGTCGCAATAAGACAAACTGAAACTATTATCACTTTATGCTGGAGAAAGGTTTTTTTTTTCCCATAAACTTAATTTTAAAAAAAAAGCAACAGATTGTCTGTAATTGAAAACCCTTTATATATTTGCTCATGATAAAAAAAACTGAGATGTTAAAATGGGTTAAAAATGAGATTTTCTTTTTGAGAAACTTTAGGTTTCATTTTAATTTAGCATCTTAAAAAAGTGCAGTCCAGTAGGATCAGTACGATGGAGGAAGGGTCCACCTCACATCACCTGGGCCTATATTTAGATGTGTTCTTTGTTACAGACATCCTGTTGGTGAAGCTTCGGAAGGGCCAGGAGCTGCGTCTCAGAGCTTATGCCAAGAAGGGCTTCGGCAAGGAGCATGCCAAGTGGAACCCTACAGCAGGGGTGGCCTTTGAATATGACCCAGATAATGCACTGAGACATACTGTGTACCCCCGTCCTGAAGAATGGTATGGACTGTTCCTCTGCCTCGTTAGTAATTATCTTACTGTGGATACAAGTTATTATGTTTGTACGATGATTAAATATGTTCTCAGGCTAGAAGATGAAATTGGGGCATTTAGAACTGCTGTTGCTTTCTGCTGTGTTCTGCACAAACCCAGGCAACCTGTTTTCAGTAGTCAGTAGCAACCTAATGAGATGATTAAAATGGTTTGTTTCATGGTGTTAGCTGGAAGAACTTGGCCAATATTATATATAATAAATATGAATATTGGCTGGTACAAAAAAGTACAAATAGAAACGCATTAAAAATGTTGGCGTTTTATAATTATACCCAAAGCAAAAGTTCATTGACTGTTTCCTTGTGTTGGATGTGTCTTCCATGTGTCAGGCCCAAAAGTGAGTACTCGGAGATCGAGGAAGACGAAGTCCAAGCTCCATACGATCCCAACGGCAAACCAGAACGGTAAACCATCACCCTCAATACCCCGAGTGCTCTTCCTTTTGCAGTGTCCTCCCGCCGCCACAGGGAGGCGTGGTGGAGCCAGCGTGTGACGCAGCACGTGTCGCCCCGCAGGTTCTACTATAACGTAGAGTCGTGCGGCTCGCTGCGGCCGGAGACCATAGTGATGTCGGCTCTCGCCGTGTTGAAAAAGAAGCTGAGTGACCTGCAGACGCAACTGAGCCATGAGATCCAGAGTGACGTCCTCACCATCAACTGAGTGCCAGGAGAGGAGCTCGGTCTTCAGCCCCACTGGAGTCGTGCTCTGACTCAGCCCCAGTGCTGCTCTGTGGGCAGTCTGTACAGGAGCAAACTGTATCTTTTTGTATGTGTTCATTGTTTAGGATTGTGGCAGATATTCTTTCTAATAAACAAAATTGTGACATACAAGTGTGTCTGTGTTTACCATGTACCAGACTGAGAAGTATATCCTGAGCACCAGATGGCAGCCAAGAACAGTTCAACAATCTATAATCATGAATCCACTTCATTTTAATGCTATCAAATGTGAGCCAAGTATGTTTACACTAACTGGAACTACAGTTGATGTAA
This sequence comes from Tenebrosternarchus preto, assembly GCA_025802075.1. Taxonomy (NCBI): domain Eukaryota; kingdom Metazoa; phylum Chordata; class Actinopteri; order Gymnotiformes; family Apteronotidae; genus Tenebrosternarchus; species Tenebrosternarchus preto. The sequence goes on along the minus strand of JAOYMR010000009.1, from coordinate 1,359,117 downwards.
ACAGAAACTGAGGTTGTTTCTACGGACCTGATGCTTTCTAAATGCATTTTTGGAGTTTTAGAATATTAACTTTAGCGGATCATGGCACATGTCTAATGTATTGTATCAAATTCCCATCAAACTTACTAAAATGTGCTGTGATTTTAACCCAGAATTTTTTTGTTAAATAAGCAATTAACTAAATAGTTTAAACTGTAGATAACTGCATTTTGAATGGAGGTGATTATATGGAGGTGACACCAGAAAGCATAAATCCCTCTTTAGTGCAGATTCAGTGGTTTAATGAAACTGCTGAAACTTTCAGCACAAGAAATGCTACGTTCATTGGATTCTGGTTTGTGTAATATATTTATTTCCTGTGAGTTTTGGTTTTACCGTACATGAGTATTGAGGATTTGCAAGAAAAGTGCGGTCACACAAACATCTCTCTGATCTTAATCACTTACCCTAAAATAAAACCTTTTGTAGCACAAGATTACAGCAACATAGATTTAGTGAACTCATTCTTCACACAAAGTATGAGACACGTCTATGTATAATACAGTAAAAAAAAAAAATCATACCCAAATCTAATTCGACTTCATCAGGACTTCAGGGTCCCCGTTTTATTCAGGTTGGATTTTGGTTAAACATGGTTATAGTTCCGTAAGTCCATCTGGGTAACAAGTGTATTAAGTGTAAAATACACATTAAGGTATATTTCATGTGACTCTTTTTTGCATCATGTGTGTTATTTTTATAACTTGTCTTTCTCGTAAATTATACACACCACACAAATCTAAATTTTAATTCAATTTTTTTTAATTACATGATCTAATAGAAGCAGTTGACAACCATTAGCTCAATATTTAAATATTTTCTAATTCACTGAGTCCTATATTTAAATTTGATTTGATCGATATATCATTGATATACTGTATGCATAATACTGGCAATAAACAACCGAACAGTTTCCTTTAAGATTGTGTATTGCTTCTTAACCGATACCACGTAATTTTTGGCACATCACAGATCAATTAAATGTCATAAAAATCTCAAATATTTCTATAAATCTTTAAAATACTGTGCTGTTTCCTAAAATAAGGTATATAGAGATGATTTATAACTATAACTCCTCTAAGAGATAAGCAAACACACTGCTAAACTTCTGCATACTTACACCGTTCCATATTATTTGGGCATCTTGACTCCATCCACTCACATTCATATATCATCCTGCCCTCTGTTCAAACAATGTAATGCAACAGGACATGAACCACGGGGCTCTGCTGGCGTGGGGGTGTGGTCAGAGCTCTGATACAAACCCATGTGAACTATGGCGAACCATCACTGCTGATTCAACTGAATGCCAGAAATGCAGAACATAAAGGCGCACAGGTTTTGACTGCTGGATACCGAAATAACAACAGACCACGTACGCAACGTCTGGCCAGGGCCATTATACCAGCGCATGATGAAGATAATAATTCATTGTGCTGTTAAGTGATAAGCTTTTTTAGGCTATAAAAACTGCAACAATGATGAGCAAATGTTCAAGCCAGGTTTGCTTCTCTGTGGCAAAATAAAAGTCATGATGACCCCCACAACATCTCAGAGGGGGTGAGAGGTCAGAAGGGCGTTTCCCACAACCACTTGGGAAAGAGCATGTATGAATACCAAGTTGCACAGCAGAGAGAAAGGAGCATGCTGGGACTGTGAAATGAAAACATGCTCCAACGTGGGTGGGCTACAGTAACATAAAGCACCAGGCAGAAATAATACCTCTCTACATCTCTCTCAGCCTCCTGTGCACTTTCACTAAATCATTTCTAAAGAGTTTGGTAAACAACGAACTGTTTACAGTTTGAGACAGTGATATGTATAGTTCACGGAGGTTTTGAGTCACACCCAAATATTTCCCTTGCCGCACACATCCAAAAAAATAAATATCAGTGATCAGCAATAAATAATGGTAATAATAGTGGGTCTACCATAGATAAGACGTGTTCTGGTTACTTGGTTGATATAACACAACTCCTGTCATGTGTTGTAATAATCGATCCTGTAAGCTCTAGGAAAATTTCACTAAAGCCCAGCACTTCTGTACCATAATACTCAAACCTTGCCCTCCACACCTGACTTCAGAACAGAGTTTAGCTTTTTGTCACGCTAGCATGACACAAAAGATCTGGGAGATAACATGGTCTAAAAAAAACTACAGAAGGAAAACATAGTCTAGTCTGGTGGGAGTTTGGGAACTAAACAAAATGGCAGGAACGTCATTGGACCTCCTCACAATATGGAAGACACTAAATATCAGTAAAAATTACATTTAAAAAAAGACTATAGTAACTTTGACCCATTCAAACAAATATCTAAACATTATCATAATGAGAGACAAGGACAGGAGAAATTGTTCTCATCACGATGGTGCACACACTCACACACACACACACACACACACACACACACACACACATACACACACACACACACACACATACACACACACAC
>JAOYMR010000009.1:1321029-1336441 GCA_025802075.1 Tenebrosternarchus preto | reverse complement strand
TCTTGTATTTATCTGTTATTGTGTTTATCAGTTATTTTTTTTTGTTTTTTTTATAGTGAGAGAGTGAGAGAGAGAGAGAGAGAGAGAGAGAGAGAGAGAGAGAGAGAGAAAGGCAGAGAGAGAAAGAAGAAGAGAGAGGAGAGAGAGAAAGGCAGAGACAGAGAGAGAGAGAAAGAGAGAGGGAGGAAGAAAGAATGTGTGTGAGAGCAAATGTATCTATTGGGAATATTCTATACTTCAGTAAAGACCATTTTGTGTCACATCTGTTCACTTCCAGGAGAATAAAGACGTGTGTATTTAGATACACACACACACACACACGCACACACACACACACACACACACACACACCATTCAAACAGTCTCTCACACACTCTCTCTCTCTCTCTCTCTCACACACACACACACACACACTCACACACACACACACAATCACTCCATATAAATGATCATATTTAACTCATCATTAGGCAACTACACCAGGTAATTAATCACAAATCTCAAACATTATAAAAGATTCAAAGCGCTTCGTCCTGTCGAGGTCAGTCTGACTACAGGCACATATCCGCCGATCTCTGGCTCCGTCGTCCTGAAGTGCTTTCAACAACAACAGAGCAGCTCAGACGTCCGGTTTGAACCCCCCTGTTCAAAACAACACGGTATTTGAAAAACGCATAGAGAAAAACTTCCTTAGTTTGTCAGGGACAAAACTGAAAAATCTTTCTTTGCTCTCCATCCCTGCACCTCCCTGTTTGGCAGGCAAAAAGACACAATACAAACACAAAACCTCTGCTTGTGTTCCTACCCTTAGATTTTTTGGTCATAATCACACTGGAATTCACACTGATATTCACACTGGAATTGTGCAGCTGACATATATTTTTGATGTGTTGAGCTTTGCATTCTGTCATTCACTGGCCATTACCCAGCCAGCCCTCACAGACCACATCCACCAATCACAGCACTTCATTCTGTTACGCCCAACCTGCCCTCACAGACTACATCCACCAATCACAGCACACCCTTCTGTCACGCCCCAGCCGGTACCCAATCAGCACTCACAGACCACATCCACCAATCACAGCCCAGCATCCCGTCACGCCCAGGCCGCCCTCACAAACCACATCTACCAATCACCGTGCACATTTCCTTTCCCACTCCCAATCATCTGTTTATTGAATAATCACAGACACCTGTCCCTCATTTATCTCCACTCTAGTTAATCCCCACAGGTGCCTGGGTTCAGCACTTCACACTGTCTGTAGCCACCAGAGGTTTTCCAAGCCTGCTTCTCCAAACACTTTGTTTTCATTTAGCAAATAAACCCTTTCTATGTTGCTCACTGGCACCTCAGTCCTGTTTCACAATGACACACATTCACATGATCCAAAAATGGAAACAATTTTGGATGGAAAATCACAGGTTTGTGTTTATCAAAGTCACACTAAAGGATTACAAGTGTGTTTTAATACAGTACAATACAGTACAATACAGAACAATACAGAACAATACAGTACAATACAGAACAATACAGTACAATACAGTACAATACAGAACAATGCAGTACAATACAGAACTGCAACATGCTTTAGTATCAAGGTAAAATAATCCCAAACCTCATAACCCACAGACACCACAGACCCCACAACAGTGACCCAGTGATGATGAGGACCAAGTTTCACACACACACACACACACACACACACATAAATATACTACAAATACTCATGCACACAAACACACACACATACAAACACACATATTTATGTGCGCATAAACACAAATGCACACACACACACACACGCATAAATGTGCACATAAATACAAATGTACACATGCACACACAGGCACACATGTACACACATGCATGCTTAAACACAAACACACACATATGCATCACCAAACTCTCATGCATGCACATAAACACACACACAGAAACACACACACACCCTCTTCCTCTCTGGTGATGTTACGGAGCCGCCTGGCACAGAGGATCAGGTCTGGTCTGAGACGGCCTCACCTGCATTCAGAGCACCACAGTGCAGCCCAGTCTGAAGAGCAGTGAAGCAGGATACCACAGCATGGAAGCCTCTACAGGAGAACACATGGCCTTCACAGCCAAGGCGAGACAAAAACTTGATTACGGAAAGTGTTTGTCTATTCAGCGGGGGGTCAAAGTTATGCCTTTATGATATTACATCACTGAATGAAAAAAATTGCTATTATCGTGGTTTGGTGCTGAGAGACACAACGAATCTGTGCTAATCTTCACCCATAAACACTGTGATGAATCTGTGCTAATCTTCACCCATAAACACTGTGATGAATGACTCAACGTTAGATACCACTCTGACCTTCATCTTTACAACGTGGAGGCAAAGGTCGAGTGTACCTAGCAGGTCTCTCTTCTCCACACGACGGTCAAGGTTGTTCCAGTGTAAGGGTTTTGTGCTAGCACAGAGGCGTTACTCTAAAACAATCCACACAAACACCAGTCAAGGGCTTGAATTGTCCAGCCTCAGATGAGGTGGAAACGGTTCTGTAATGGGACTGAATCTCTCAGGTACAGGCCAATGACAGCCATGAACTGATGATTACAATCAAGTCATATTAGTGTGGCTACCAGTACTTTGTGAAATACTGTAATTTGGTAAAGCAGGAAAATTCAGTGTTTACACAAATCACACCACTGCACTTGACTCAGAAATAAAACAAACCCTGCACTGTTCTCAGCACCATGCTCAGACACAATACTGCTGCTGGTTGCTAGGTGACCATAGCTCCATGTTACAACATGAGACCTGGTTCATCACCACACACATGGACCAGTACCAATCAATGAGATGACTTCAACCTCTAACGAGATGACTTCAAATCTCTAACGAGATGACTTCAGCCTCTAAGATGCCTTAAACCTCAAACGAGACATATGCCTCTAAGAAGCATTTGCTCCATATTGCATCCTGGTTTTTTAACTTTCATCCAAAGACTAAAACAGAAACAAAAAGGTGGAGGACAGAATGCCGGTATTAATAATGTGATTAAATGAATGCATCTCAGTGATTAAGCACACGTCTGCTGCTCTGTACAGCACTGGGTCAGGGCTCAGTCAGGTGCAAAGCAGGTCTCAGGTCTGAGGACACAGACAACCTTGCAGGCATCTCCTACAGTCCACAGACCTGCCTCTCTCTTTGTTGCTGCCTCTCCCATGTACACGGAGAACTTGGCAGAAAGCATTTGGAGAAACTGCCTGTGCACACATACCTAATATAACAGAACCTGCTCAGAAGTGTGTGCTCAGAAACCAGGTCCTTGCTTACTGCTGATTAGGGAATGAGTTCACTGTTCTCAGTCAGCTCTTTAAAGTGAAATCCCCTGCACATGTGAACAGCAAGCACTTGTGAAGGCAGTATAGGCTTAGGTGTTCACAATGAACAGAAATAAAATCTGCCTTCCTAACTGCATTTCCCAGCAGCTGAGACAGAGCTTCTGCAGTTAAACTTGGGAGCTGCTGAGTGACTACTCAGTTTCTGTGCTGCCACAGAGACACAAGACATATCTACTGTGAGACGGACAGGATGGATCAACAATGCACACTAAATTTCATGAAACAGACAGGACAAGATCTACTGACCCTATGAATAACATCTAATCTGAAATTATTCTGATATTAACAAAACAAAACAAAATGGAGGTCATTGAGAGGAGAGGAGAGGAATGCAGGAGAAAACAGCAGGAAGAAGCAGGAGAGCAGGAGATGAGGTGAGAGGAAGGAGTGAGAGATGCTCATGCCCACACAGCAAGACCAGTGGGAGTTGGAGTATTTTCAGTAAATCCACGGCTCTGCTCTGGAGTTGGAGCACCAGCAGCACTTTGAAAGCACGGAGACCATGGCTGTGAATAAAAAAGGACCAGATCATTCCATTGGTTCCACAAAGCAGAGTCTTTACACAAGGACCCACAGAGATATGTTCGATTCTTTACTGAAGCCCAAACTACGAAATCAGTGAAAGGGTATAAGTGACAACAAAACCCCAACCTGCTGCCGCTTGATGATTTGTTGTTAAAAAAAGAGAGATGTCACTATAACAGAGGAGCAGACAGGCCTTCTACAGTACTCCCTCTGTAGACAGGCCTTCTACAGCACTCCCTCCAGCAGACAGGCCTTCTACAGTACTCCCTCAGCCTCCAACAGGAGCCAGGCAGGAGAAATGACTGGAGACAAGCACACTGAGATCGCCAAGAAGTCCATCAGATGAGATGTGAAAGACGCTGGCGTCCCAACAGAGTAGCAGTCAATACCACTGACTGTACGGGTCATCAGAGGACTAGAAGGAATACTGTTGGAATACTAGACTGGAATACTGCTGGAATACTAGACCGGAATACTGCTGGAATACTGGACTGCTGCTTTTCTTTAAGAATGAAATAACAAATTCAACAATTCATAAAACTTGGGGGCATAGGGAGAAGAGAGTATTAATATAGGAAGTAGAGAGTATTAACATAGGGAGTAGAGAGTATTAACATAGGGAGTAGAGAGTATTAACATAGGGAGTAGAGAGCATTAATATGTAGAATGTATGTCTTATTCGCAACAAGTTGATTTTTTTTTGGGTGGGTGTTATGTGCAGGAACACATAGCGTCCCGTTGTGTTTCCAGGGCAACAGGCGTAAATCTGAACATGATTCTAAATCTAGAACTTACGGTAGTGTGGGTTTTAGAATTTTCTTGAATATAAAACCATCATATTGTTCATGCAACAAAAACATTGTAAAAACACAGTAACTGTTTAGCTGTATAAACACATCATCAGAAGACTTTGATCCCACATCTGCTCACAGCGCCAGGCTTTTCCTCGTGGATTCCTAGGCCCCTTCTCTCCCCAGTACCTCCCACAGAGCAGCTGTCCACACCCCTTCTCTCCCCAGTACCTCCCACAGAGCAGCTGTCCACACCCCTTCTCTCTGAGCACTGACACAAGTGAGCACTTCCAATAAATCTGCAAGCACACTGAACACATGGTATTATGCAGATGAGGAGTGTGTCTGCCTGCCTCCCTGTTCTTATGGCCACTCCCCCTGGAGGTTGTTTGGAGTTTAAACAGTGACAGCATGAGAATTTAATCTCACTCAGAGCAGGCTTGACCGAAGCCACAGAACCAACCAGGAGACCACAGACCACAGCAAAACCTTTTTTTAAAGGAAGCTTCTAGCTTAATACTTCACCTGCATGCAGATGAAGCAGGTGTGTTCACTCCTACATCATTAACACCTGTATGAACCATGTGCATTCACTCCTACATCACATCCACCTGCAGTCTCAGCCAAGAACACATCAAGACCCTGCATCATGCAAAGTGAATGTGATACCTTAAAAAACAAATAGGCAGGTTTGAGGTTATCAGCTTGGCTTTGCACTGACTATCCTGACAATCACACAGCAGACAGGGAGTCAGGACAGAAGCATTCCCCCTGCAGGCAAGACCACCAAGAGCTTGTGTGTGTGTATGGGTGTGTGTATGTGTATGTGTGTGTGTGTGTGTGTGTGTGTGTGTGTGTGTGTGTGTGTGTGAATATGTGCCTCATTAAAAATGTAACTGTGACCTTCCTTCAGGGGTTTCACTCTCAGGCTTTACATAAATGTTCTTCCTGTTGACATAAATGTGTGAGTGATTCAACATGCCCATTTCTAGGAGCCATAGGTGTGAACCTCACAGCATCAGGAAGAGGACGTTCTTCTGAGCTCAGCTAAAGCTCGCCAAGAACAACATACCAAACACACCACCCAGAACTACACCAAGCACACCACCCAGAACTACATCAAACACTCCAGCAGAACCAGATCAAGCACACCACCCAGAACTACATCAAACACACCACCCAGAACCACATCAAACACACCACCCAGATCTACATCAAACACACCACCCAGAACCACATCAAACACACCACCCAGAGAGGATCAAAGTGGAAACAACCCTTTTTTTGCGTTGTAAGTCTTTTATAATCATTCTGTATTGTGCAATATGCTAATTAAAGCATTAACTCATAAAACATATCATAAAACGAAAAGCCTCTTTTTCCTATCATAAAAGAAACTGTCCACCATAGTTTTACAATTTTACAAGAACCACATGGTGACTGGGGACTCCAGCTTTTTCTTACCTCAATGAGGAAGTCTCCGGTGCGAAGCCCGGCCTGCCAGGCCACACCCCCCTCATCCACAGACTCCAGGTACTGCAGTGCAGGGAAGGCAGGGGTCGGTGTGAACTCCTCTATTGGGGTGTCCGCTGGCCATCCGGGGTCAGAGACGGCGTAGGAGGAAACGCGGAGGGAGAGAGAAGTTACAGCACGGGCCAAGGCATCCAGGCTCACGCAGCTGGAGGACGTAGTCGCTACACCCTGCACCACTCTTTTGATCTGGCTGAGCAGGTCATTATAAAGCCTTTACACTCGTTGGGTCAGGTGCTTCAGGACTGAAGAAACTATAACAAATGAGGCCTGCACACTTGGGAATAATCAGTGTTCCATACACAGAAGCCAGGCCTGGACTAAAGAAGGTTAGTCATTTATCAATAGACAGGATTCAGTTTTGCATGGGTCACTAGCCCCAGTGAGCACCTCCATATAAGAAGTGCATCACCCAGAAATGCTAACACTGCGTATAACAAAAGTACACTAGTAGGAGCCCATTAGCAATATGCAAATGTATGCAAATTAAACCATGCTAAATGATCCCCACTGGCTTTCAGTTCCCGTCCGCCGCATTAGTGTTTGTGAGTGAAACTTCCTTTACACAGCAAACTGTTTTGTTTTGTTTGCTTGTTTGCTGTTTCTGTGTCAGGAAGAGTGTGCGTCACCACAGGGACAGAGACCATGAAGGTATCCAAAGACAGACCAAAGAAAGCTTTAACCACACAAACACCAACACCGCGCTCCACCCAAAAGTACATGCAGAATAAGTACAAAAGCAGGACAAGGGGCAGGACAAGGGACAGAACGGGGGGCACGTGGCAGGTGGCTGGGGCCGGCCAGGGGCCGTCGTGGCCCGAAGACTGCCTCTTCAAAGCCAAGGGGCAGTGGACTGGTTGCAGGACCTTCCTCAGGTCCTGACTGCTGCACTTTCTGCTCAGCTGCACTGGAGGTAGGGTTGCCGTGACGACTGCTGACCCAAAGCTGTACAGGACCTAACCTGAGTGCTGCAGCTCAACTGTCTGCCACTCTTTTGCACAGTAAAGCTCTTAACCAAGGAACTTAAGTTATTATTAAATATTTATGGTATAAATTATTATGTTGACATCAATGTAGTTAGTCTTTGTTTATTTTACAACTTTTCATGAGCACTATTTTGTTTCATTTTTAGCATTTGGCAGACACTTATCCAGAGCGTCCAGGTAATGAAAGGCAGGACCTTGATGATGCTATAGTGACTGGTTCAGCCTGCTCAATCAGGTGAGTAACTGAAGGGTTTTATCAGTAACCTCTGATGAAACAAAGTCATAGGCTGTTTTATAGAGTGAATGTTGCACCTTTTTGATAAAGAATTCTCATCAAATGAGCTATGTTTTAGCACATTAGAAATATATTTTTAAGACCTTCATAACAGCTGTGTATTATGCTGGAACTGAAATGGGAGAGGGTATAAAACTGATAGGGGAGTTTCAGGGCATGTGCAGTCCTTAGGCAACGATGCCCCATCGCCACACACACACGCACACACACACACACACACACACACACACACACACACACACACACACACACACACACTCACTCACAAACCACACAGAGAGAGAACACAAGAGAACTGAGGGGTTTGTGTTTACGATCCACATAAATGACAACAAAAATGAAAAACGATCCAAACAGACACGTGCTGTTATATAAGCTAAGAAAGTTCTTGTATTGATGATAATAACGTGTCTCTGAAATGCTGCATGCATCGCTGATTTGCAGGGGAGGTCCATATACAGTCGACACTACAGGTATATACTTCTGGAGTGGCGGGCGACTCAGCATTACTGTGGGGGTGGGTCTTAGCACACCACAAGCACTGTTTACTCGGTAACGATGAGTTTACCACAGGCACGAGGGCGTAAACATAAGGTGGAGAAAAGCGTGCGGCGTTAAAAAAAAAAAAAAAAAAAAAAGGAAAGAAGAAAAAAAAAAAACAAGGAAGCTTGTGAGAAAGATCCACCAGGAGGGTCTGTCTCCTACCTTTCGCCCCTCGCAGCACAAACCCGAATCCCTCATTGTCCTTCTTCTGCAGCAGCACCGTCTTTTCGTCAATAACGCAGTCGCTGTGGAGAAAATCCCGCGCGCAGCGACCGTTATTACATCCTATCATCCTCATCATCGCAACAGCTGCGCGCGCGGAGTGATGTTTCATCCTGCCAGGCGTCGGTTGAGCGGAATTAATCATCTATGGCGAGCGCTGCGGTGTGAGTTACACCGTTGGCGAGTACTTCTTTGGGAAAACACCACTTTCAATTTTCAGGCACCTAAGCCTGGTATAAGGCAGGGCCCTGTACCGGCGAAGTGCGCTGTCGTAAGCGTGATACATAACCGCCCGATGTAGGATGAAAATGGCAAGAGGAAAACATGAGAGGCAGTCTTGGCGGTATGGGGGAGAGAGGAGAGCGAGAGAGAGAGAGAAAGAGAGAGGGAGAGAAAGAGAGAGAGAGAGTTCCTTATCCCGTATCCCTGACTTGTCTATCCTTACTTGCGCACATTACCGTACGTAGTTTAAGGTGTGAGTATATTTATATTCAGGAAGCAGGTGCGATCTGTATGCTGTAGATCTTATTCTGATGATGTGTCGTGTCTTGTTGAATCGTCCTATCGTAGCGCACAAAGCAGATGCAGTACGGCACGCTGACTATGTATGAGCTGTGTGGACGGTGCACCACTTTTGGCGACTGATCACCATGTACGCTTGTGAAATAGCACAAAAGAAAACGACTATACAGTAAGTTGGATTCGTGTAATAAAATAAAACAAAGCATTGAACTTATATCATAAATACAATAAAAAGCGTTAAGTCGACAAGTCCTGCGTTAAGTCCTGATTAATAAAAACACAAGAAAATCAGTATCTTGACGCTAAGGTAATGTGCGCGTGTGTAGCAACCCTTGGTAGATAAATTACAGAATACTCGTACTGAAGTGTACTGTACTCGTCTCTTCATGTTTTATAAATAAAAAATCAACCAACAGCAACTCAATATTTATGTTAAACACTTATATAGTATATTACTAAAAGATGTAATTCAAAGAAACGTTTTCATGAAAATGGTTTGGTCCCACATTCACAAGGTGTAGTATGAAAATGGTTTGGTCCCACATTCACAAGGTGTAGTATGAAAATGGTTTGGTCCCACATTCACAAGTTTTTTTGATGAGACCTTTTGTTGAGAAAAGACATGTCTCATAGGTCAATAAAGACTTCTAGAATAATTTACAAAGACTTGTAATCCCATACCAGCAGAATACCATCTTAAACTTATATATGACAGGCTGTCAATAAAGCTATAACCCATGCTACCGTTTTTGTAGAAAAGCAAAATGATATTGAGTGTGACATGGAAAAGTATAGACCAGGTATAGTCAGCATTTCATCCACACAGTAGAGACTCTGGAACCAAATCTCTTGAAGAAGGGTGGTGTCTCTTCTACTGTATAGTTCACACGGGAGGCATGCTCCAGGTAGGGGGCCTTGGTGTTCACTTCAGCGGACAAGCAGACTGCCTCACTGAAAGTTTCAGAGAGGAATATTTACTGTGTGCACCAAACAGTGATTCAAAATATTCAGTTGTATTGGAGAACGTGCGGCAGGTGCTTGAGAGAGTGCATCGTTCTGACTCCATAGTCCTTCCAGGGGACTTCAGCACCCCTGTTGGGAATGATGGAGATACCTGCATGTGATTGGGAGGAATGGAGTGGGGAAATGTTACTAGAATTCTGAACAAGTAGAATGTGAATGTCAATAACAAAAACCTTTTCTGAGGTGCTCAGGTAATCAACTAGTAATCAGAAGGTCACCAATCCAAGCCCCACCTCTGCTACCACTGTTGGGCCCCTGAGCAAGAACCTTAACGCTCAATTTCTCAAGGTGTATTTAGTCAAAACTGTAAGTTGCTTTGGATAAAAGTGTCAGCCAAATGCTGTAAAGGACCTTTGAGCTGGATTCATCAAAAGGGGTTTTGACCAGACAGACCTTGTAAGCACAAAGAGCCTTCCAGATGGTCTAGAAATGTCTGGTGGATCACTCTGTGAAACATGGCTTCCACATACACCTCCGATGGGACTTCTTCCAAGTGCCAAGGGAGGAAGGAGACACCAAGTCTTGAATGAACCATGTTCTAATCCTCGTAGAGGCAGCAGCAAGATGCAGTGTCCAGAAGGCTGTCAGTGCCTGTCATGGTGGCAATCCTAGAACATGCTCGTGGACACCAGCAGTGAGGGAAGCCGTCAAGTTGAAGAAAGAGGCTATCTGAGTAATGCTCTCGGAAGGATCTCCAGATTCAGTTGAAAGGTATCATAGCACTAGAAGGGCTACAGCCAAGACAGTTACAGAGGAGAAAGATTGGTCATTGAAGGAATTTGGATAGGCCATGATGATGGACTTTGGGTGGCTTCACAGGTGTTCTGGAAAACAGTTTAGTGCTTCAAGAGGGGAAGATGTGACATCAGTGAAGCTGATCTGAGCAAGGGTGGAAAGTGCTGACCTCCACTGACAATGGTGTTGAACAGCTGACACTTTGAAGAACTTCTCAAACTGGTGGGCATCCCCTTATATCAGAAGGTGATGTCAAGGTACTGGAGAGGAGATTCCACTTGATAGTTGAACTTTGGATATGAAAGGAACAACGTGTTTTCTGCTCGGGTCAAGGAACAGAGGATCCTTTTCCCATACCGTTTCCCTGATGTGGACATTTGACACACCTTGCAGCCAAATGTGATGGCTGGGATAAAAATCTGTCACTCTAATCCGAGGTCATAGCATTCTCCTATCGGTATGTAGTGATGAAGCAGGACATTAGGTCTCTGTGCTTCATTCAATCAACATGTCCATCCTCACCTATGGTTACCAGATAAGGGTAGTGACTGAAAGAATAAAATTGTGAATACAAGTGTCAGAAATTAGGCTTACTCCATGACAATTTGTAGAGTTCTTTAATTATTACTAGAGCTTCCACCTCTCAAGATCACGAAGAACCAGTTGAGGTGGTTTGGGAAGGAACCTCCCTGCTCTGCTCGTTCTACAGTTGTCCCAAGCACACACCATTGGCAGAGGCAGATGCAGAACCTGCTGGAAGAATTACATGTCACAGCTGGCCTGAGAATGTCTAGATATCCCACAGAAGGAGCTGGAATCTGTTGCAGGGAACAGAAAAATCTGGGCTGATCTTCCCAGCCCGGTACCACTGCAACCCTCACCAGGAAAAGTAGAAAGATGAGATGAAATGAGAAACAATCATGTTTATTTTTGACAAAATTAATGTTATTTCCCAATGCATAAAAATAGCACATCCACTGAGAATTTGTTAATGAATTAAGGACTGATGTCACCTAACAGATATTAATGCTCAAAGACAAATATTAGTGATAGCAGGCCTATAGTGTGACAACTAAACCCCATGTTCATCTTCATGGTCATGCCTGTGAAACATAGGAAGGTCTTATTTTATCACCCAAAAACTGCACAACTGTGGTGTTGATATTTGTTGTCCTTAGAACTAACCAACCCCAAAACAAAACAAGCTTCCCTGGCCATTATAGGGCATGTTTTCACACACATTTTCACAAGCAGGAAGTTCCTGGCATGTATCTAATCTACATCCATAAGAGTCAATTTAATCATTTTGCAAACACAGACCAAGCCCAGTCCTGGACTAAATTTGCAGGGATTCTCCACTGAAAATGTGTTTTGGGATTAATACTCTATAGTCATGAATCCGATTTTTTAGAAAGCTGATTCTGATCATGATTCTGGATGAAGTGCAGTACATATGAACATCCGTGAATGACAGCAATGCCTCTGGTGATGTACAAACAGAAGACTGACTCAGCATCAGGCAAAGCTTTTTGTCACCTCCGACTATAACTGCAGCTCCTCATTCTGCACGCTGAGCCTGCATGGGAACACCGAAAGTCCTCATCAAGGAGAGGTGATTTCTGCAGAATGATGCATGGTTACCATAGATACATAATTTGCTTTGGGGGAGGGGTAATTGTATGTGTGTGTGTGCTGTATTGTGGTCACAGAGGTCATTATCTAATATCTTTCCCAGATAACCATTAAGACCTGATTTGCTGGTAGCTGCAGGCTCTCAGTAATCAGTATTTTTTTTTTTACTTCTTGAGCTATTCTTTATCATTTTTCCAGTACTTGAAGAGGGGAATAGTGCTCCCCTTACTCACATGTTTACATGTGCATCAGCAAATCATTAAGAATTACATTCTGAATTTCTACATTGAAGAAACGATACTAGGATAGATCACTGATATCTTTGTGCCCCTGTGGAGCCAAGCCAACTTCATTATCTAGCATTAATATTACTTAGAATAGCATTAATGCTACTTGTCTTGTACTAGAGAATGGGAACAGATGAGCTTCACAAAGTGCTCCCTGGGTAATGTAGTTTATAGAAGTTATTATGACTCACCCAGAACCTGATATGGACACTTTAGAACAGAATAGAAGTGCCAGTACAGTGCAGCAATGAGTACTGGCCCACTTCAAACTCTTTTCCCTCAATGCAATTTTGAGCCGATCAGACCATGTCCCGATGTAAAGCACCTCTACAGGTGTAGGCTGAAGAAGTCTACAGGTCTCCTCTACACGCCTGTGAAGAGCAGCTCAGTGTCTTTAAAAGTCTGACCATGAAACTGAGAATCAGTGTAGTAGCACCATAGACTGTTCCCAATTCTAAAGTCTCCAGTAGACATAATCAAAGTAACTTTTAAAATTGAATATATATGTAAGGCCCAAACTTTATTTCTTAAATTTGACTGTGAATATGCAAAATAAAAAACATTCTCACAGACTTATCAACTAAGGCAGTTGTATTATATCAACATGTACTGCACTTTGGGTTACGAAGCACAAATCTACTTCCCCTGGAAGTTAGGAGGTCTGTACCAGGAAGTAGGACTGCAATGCATCGCCATGGATCCTCTCAGTGGGTCTCCATGACAACACTCTCTGAGCAGGAGGCGTGACTGCTGAGTGATTAATTATAGAATGTTATTGTTTTTTTCTTTAAAATGTATTAAACGTCAAGTGTAAAAGTTTTGTCCTGTAGTAAAAATTTAATTCTGTCTGCAAAAAAAAAAATTAACATAGTAGAACTGTGGTCTAAAATGACATAGAAGTGTGACTCTCCAGTAACTATACTGCATCAGACAATTTGACATTTAAAGAGTAACCCTGGTTCTATATAAAATCATCTACGCTATGGAACATATCCAGGAAATATTCTAACAGTACAAACTCAAGCTCAAAACTATTTGGGCACTTTACAAAAAAATATTGTTTTAAAAGGTGAAAAGTATTTTCATTTCTGCAAAATGTGACCTTTGATTACATTCCAGCACTGATAGTTTTGATGCCTTCATGTCTCAGCTGCTTCTTCATCGGGGAGGGAATGCTGTCCATCTCACTGCCAAGCTTTTCCCACCAAATGGGAAAAGTTTTTTTTTTTTACTATAGTTATAGTGTAAAATTGATATGACGTTTGATAAGGTGGTAGATGGTAACTGGAGTCTGTAGAACTACAGAAGATTGTAGATGTTAACTGGAATCTGTAATACTCTAGAAGACTGTAGATGTTAACTGGAATCTGTAATACTCTAGAAGACTGTAGATGTTAACTGGAGTCTGTAATACTCTAGAAGACTGTAGATGTTAAATGGAGTCTGTAATACTCTAGAAGACTGTAGATGTTAACTGGAACATAGCATAAAAACGTCTGATTCTAAAGATGCAAACAACTGAAAAGCAAAAGCAGCTACTTTTATGAGAAGATCCACAATCCTCACTGGATGTGAAAACAAAGTGTTTTAATCCATAAAACCAAAACAAAGTGGCCTTTGTCTGCTCACAAAATATCAGTAAAGTTATTATTGATATTAAAGGTGAATTACTTGGTCATTTGTGTTTCAAAGAAAAGGTCACTGCCAGTTTTAATGTCATACTCAGACACTACGAGTAGGAGATTCTTGGTGATAAAAGCAGATGATATAGTGAGATATGATATAACAGAAGTGAATGTTTTGATGTAGAGCGAATGTCCACAGCAGCGTTATGATCAATGAATGTAACGTGTGTCCCACTGCTGTATAGTAAAGTAAGGACAATCAGACATTTGATGTGCTGCAGACTGTGAATAATCACTTAAAGAGCCTCTCCAGACATTCTGAAAAGCCTTCTGGTGTTAAATTTCAAAAGAATTGCCCTTTTGGTACAATTTAAATGAGGTAATTGAAGAGAACAATTTGAAGGAAGGATTAAAGGCATTTAAAGAAGCAAAACCTTTTTTTAAACGAGCTCAGAAAATTAAAAGCACAATAGAAAATGAGGATTAACCTCTTAGGGAATTAAGAAAACATAAAATTGTAAAGACTCAAATAACTATTAGATCTACAAAGAACATGGAAGTCTACAGAGGGGGAGCACTCACAATGGAAATGCTGGAGCACAAATATTGTTTTCAAACCAAAATAGTTTAACCTGAAACAGCTGGGGAAAAAACCTCCCATTAGGTATACAGAACAGACTGTACTTCCAAACAAACACAGCACAACAGTGCACTTGGACATGCATAAAAAAACAAAAACCTAATTCTCAAATCTGTCTAATTAAAGACAAACCCTTCCTCCTGGATTCAGCTATGAGGACTAAGCTAATCATTTGCCCACAGAGCCTTCATCCAAGGTCAGGAGAAGCAGATGGATCATTTCTCTTACCTTGACGCGTCAAAGCTGTCGTACGAGCCCACCGTGTAGTGACGAAAGAGCTTCCGACGTTCGGATCGATCTGCCCGGGAGTCTGCAGAATTAAGCCAAGACATTCATGTTAACATCCATCTGACGAGACGACTTAATGTTACACAGCTACCAACACGCAGCAGAGAACTCAGTCTAGACTGGTGGGATCCGTAACCAAACTGTCTGCACGTTTGGTAAGACAGAACAGTGTCTTCATCATGATCATCACCACCACCACCATCATTATCAATAATATTTGACTTTTTAGTTTCACCACAAGCTTAAAGGAAACGGAATGGGAGAAAAGAAAACAGTCCTGCAGAGAATGGCCTTCCAGTTACAGCAGAGAATGGCCTTCCAGTTACAGCAGAGAATGGCCTTCCAGTTACAGCAGAGAATGGCCTTCCAGTTACAGCAGA
>JAOYMR010000009.1:1266028-1286310 GCA_025802075.1 Tenebrosternarchus preto | reverse complement strand
ACACACACACACACACACACACACACACACACACACACACACACACACACACACACACACACACACACACACGTTGGAAGAGTGGGGAATTGATTGCATTTCCCTATAATCGATCCATCAGATCAGAGAAGAACTAGAACTGTTACTTGTCTACACAGTTTTGGTTGAGAAATTGACATCTGAATAGAACATCTCCAGCACCTTGCACACTCATTTCCAGACATGTGTGGTGCCAAATCCTGGTGTCCATGTCAGATCTGGCTGCTTCAGGTCTGATCATTTCTGAGACGTCCTAAAGCTGCTGGTGTGTGAGGTCTTGTCCAACACTCCACATGAGCAGCGACTACAACCTTAAGTGTGTGAGTGTGTAATTATGGGTAACAGATGCTATGTGGCTCTAAAAGCACAGTGCCCACTTCTCTCCATGGCGTCAAATTCTAGTCAAGACATTTTCCAGCCTTTTCGCCCACTGTTAAATACTGTAGTGCTTTAAAGTGTGCACCGCTACCATAATGTCCTTGAGCCAAGTTCCTGATCTCATTTTCTTCAGTTGATGTATCCAAGCTTGCCAGCTTTGGTCCAACGGTTTGGGTTTTACACCCCTCCCACACACACCCTCCAACCCCCCACCCTCCAGCAGATGCTACATTTAAATTACAAAGCAGGAAGTGACCAAAGGTCATAGACAGCTTGTCCTTTGACTCACTGCC
Source organism: Tenebrosternarchus preto (assembly GCA_025802075.1). Classification (NCBI taxonomy): domain Eukaryota; kingdom Metazoa; phylum Chordata; class Actinopteri; order Gymnotiformes; family Apteronotidae; genus Tenebrosternarchus; species Tenebrosternarchus preto. The sequence continues at coordinate 1,285,600 of JAOYMR010000009.1, read as the reverse complement.
ATGTTTTCTATGGGAGGTTACACAGCTAGACGAGTCCATGTTCAGAGCTTGACTGTATAACTTCTACAGAATGTTTAGGGTCGTTACAGAACATGCACTCTGACCCCTGACCCTGCACTCTGACCCTGCACTTTGACCCGAGCTCACAAAGAAGCTGGATATGCAGAATATACTGTATGTTTGAATACTGTATTTTGTTCCCTTGTACTTGTACTGAGAAATGACAAATCTTTTTATTATTATTATTAATGTTGGTGTTATTAATGTTGTTATTAATGTTGTTATTAATGTTATTATTATTATTATTATTGTTGTTGATGTTGTTGTTATTGTTGTTGTTGTTATTATTGTTGTTGTTGTTGTTATTATCATTTGTTGCATCACCTGTGCCTCGGCTAACATCAGGAACTTTTAATAAACGTCTTAAACTCTTCTGATCTACTTGCGTAGAATATGATGGATAAATGCTGATGTCAGTGGTTTTTGGGCCATGGGTTGAGTTCAAAATCAAAATGCAAGTGTAATTTTGAATTGAGTTTTGAAGGTAATTGTGAAAACAGCCGTATAAAATGCAATAATGAAATGTGGGTTCAAAGGTAAAACCTTATAGATATTTATAAGGTCTATGAAATATAAAAGCATAGAAATCCTATGGTATCCTCTTTGAAACACAGATGAATGGTAGATTAAAATAAGAGTCAATGCAAGAAAAAAGTGTAAACACTTTACCAACTTTTATGTTGTCTTTGTAATTCTTAGCACCTGCTTCAGGATTCAGTGAAAATGTATCTTCATCTCTTTCAGATCTGGAGAAGGATCATGCCAAGAGCGAAGGGGGCGTGGTCTGGAGAGTGACGGGCGGGCTCTTCAACTTAACCAAAGGAGCTGTGGGTGCCACCCTCGGGGGTGTGGCCTGGGTGGGCAGCAAAAGTTTTGAGTTGACCAAAACCGCAGTCACGAGCGTTCCGGCAGCCAGTGTGGGATTGGTCAAGGGCAGTGTTTCCATGGTAACGGGAGGGGTGGGGGCGGTAGGGTCGGCGGTAGCTAGTAAAGTTACGCCAAAGAAAAAAGACAAGTCAGATTAGGGCTTGATGGTGGTTCCACTCCTGTTCACGTGGACGTGTCCATCTCTGTCTGAGCGGGTGTGTTCACACTCTTGGATTTAGGCTTTTGGGACAGTAAGAGATGGGGATGTAGAGGCAGCGTCTGGCAGAAGCTGCTCTCTTGCGCTAGGAGAAGGCTGGCTTACACCCCCCTAAGCCTGTTAGCACTAGAAGAACAGCCAGCAGAACACGTCTCGGAGCAGAGCAAGAGGGCAGCTTCTGTGGATGTAGGTTTCTCAACTGGGATCTCATGCTTTTTGTCTAGTGGTTTGCGTGTTTGTTTTTGTCTTTGGGGTTTGTTTATGTAATGGTTGGGAGGACAGGACTCTGTCTGTACACTTGACCTTCACAAGAGACAAACTGTAGATCCACACTGAATCACACCTCCGTTAATTAGAAGATTGGACCACCGAGTGTGAAACTCTGCTTAAGTATTAGAACCCATGAGACATACAGGCCTGCTGGAATGACTGGAGTGCAGTGGATCACAGTAGAATCAGTAGTGAATAAGGCCAAGCCCAGAACTTCATAACTAGTCACATTAGCTTCAAATATCTCATTTCTATTTTGTCCATTAGAATGTTTTTTTCAAGTGTCATCTGACTGTTCATCTGACTGTTCATCTGACTGTTCTTCACACTGAGTGAGGGGTAGAATAGGGGCTGCACTAGTCTCACCTGCTGCAGTCTTTGACACACTTGAGACAAATGCGATATGGTTTACAGAGATGGAGTTCTGTCACCTTTCCGTTTCGCTGTCACAGTCAGCATTATTGCACATTGAGAACTTTAGCCATCAGGCAGTTGTTCTCCTGTTGTTCTAACATTGTTCTTCACATCTCAAGTTTACCACAGTCTAAAAGACCACATTTTCTGTGCTACAGTCAAAATTGTATCAAGATTCTTCATTTAAATGGCTCTGTAATCCTGTGTTGGATGTGGTCTTGCTCCAAGCCACTGACCAATCCATAAAACATGTGAACAGAACCTGCCATTGGCTCTACTTACAGCTACTGAGCTTCTCGCTCTTGAGCTGTGTAGCGCATTTATATGTAGATTTGCATGCCTCCATTTTCCACAAAGGCTCTGGAAATTTGAGTAGAATGCTCTAAGTGCTCAAATTTGAGTAGATGGCTCTTAGTGCTCAAAGAGCTCAGTATCCATCGAGTGTGTTTTTTTTCTCTCACTGCTGTTTACATCTCATACAGACATCTGAATTATAACAAAAATGTGCACATAATTTTACCTGAGAATATTTTCCCCCTTTATTTAACTGCTTTGTGTGCATTTCTGTTTTTATTGTTACAGTTCTGATTATTTTGATGCAGACACCTTCCTAGCATGGTCTCTGAGTAATGCTGTGTTGTATGCTGTCACATGTCCTTTCATCCGTTGTAGCTGTGTTTTTTAATTGTTGTGTATGTTATTTTTATCCGTCCTTATGACTGTAGTAGGTGATCTGTTGTCTTGGAGACTCTGTTACTATAAACTGGACTTTGAAAAAAGGAAAAAAAGTAGATTTTTGTCTATTATAGAACTATTTTTGCTAAATTGATGCTGTATTCTACAATTAAAGCAATTCTGTATTTTAGAAATGAGTCTGTTCTTTTATTATATGGTGGTTTTATCCTGTCTTCATAATCTGTACACATTTAGATAAATGATGAGTTTATAACCTGAGTGAAACAAAAGCAGTGGAATCATTTCTGAGTTCTTTTTTCACAGTAAAACTTTACAAACGTCTGTTATTCAGTATAATCACTGAGACTGGGAGCATTATGAAAAGTTCTGAATGTAAATGTATTACACTTGGCCTCCTTTTACAATCAGCATTTACTGTCAAATAATACCAAAGGTTCCTTCATAAAATGACACTTTATTTGATTTGTTATGGAAAGTGGAAATACGCAGGTGAAGGCCCCCGTGATTTGGGAATTAGATTCTGTTTAGGCTTTAAGCTGTTCTGGTTACATTTGTTTTTATTTGAATCATTATTCATGTTATGAACACCAGTTAAGTATTTGTTATGAACACCTACGTTACAGTAGCGTTTATATGAAAAAGATTTTGACATGAGTTTAGTCACATACCAGGCTGCAGAAAATCTAGTCCGTTACTGGTGACAGCGGTGTTGGACGTTCAGCTCTGGTACCGCGGAGGGCCGTAGTTTGTAGATGAGTCTTTCACAAATCTCCAGCTTTGTTATTGCATGCTGTTAGTGTGCTGTGTACAGAGAGCATCCTGTGTGATGACTGGGAGATAATGCAATGGAAACAAAATAATACTAATCAGCACCTTCAGTCACATGAACTTTTCACCACTGCTGATCAAAACTGGAAAGCCATAACAACTGCAGTATAATGTAATACACTCAAACTGCAATTACATATCAATGCAACTCTGGTACATGAATGTTGTCTCTAGGGAACCACATTAATAACATGCTCCAGACAAACACTCAGGAACTGTTCAAGTCCTCCATCACTCAGGAACTGTTCAAGTCCTCCATCACTCAGGAACTGTTCAAGTCCTCCACCCTAGAATCCTGCTGTAGTAAAGGAATAACTAAGAAAGAAAAATACCTGCATTTTCTGAGAAATTTCTAATAAGCTTGGAAGTCAATTAGTGCCATTAAATAATAATAAATAATCAGGCTGACTTTTTTCCACATATTCTGAAACTTATAAACCTAAGCATTGTTCTTCAGCTTTTTAGACTGAACATACATAGTAACATTCAGACCAGCTTCCACGTTCGCAGGTTTATTGCATGGTGTTTAAGACCTTCTGTTGAGTGTATTTGTGTTTGCAGTTTCCACTGGAAAACTGTTTCAGAACCTTATCAAAGGAATCTCAAAAAATATAGAAAGTGATTAACCAGATGGTGTTTGTGGACAAAAAAAACTGTAATTAAGATGTGGGTCTAGAAGTACATCAAGTCATCTTGATTATATCTACTAAGATCAGGTTGGGGATTTCCACAGAAGATTTTGGTTTCATTTGTTGTGCTGTTCAGAGTGTGACTGCAAGCTTTACAAAGTTCATAGTGCAAACGATCAAAATGAGTCAAATTAAGGCAACAGTAGAAATCTAGAAAAATAGTTGTGCATGTGTTCGCTCATATTTGTTTACAAAAAGGGTACAAATGTTTTGTCCTCAATGACCGAGATGGACATGTTCTTGAGCTCTTCAGGAGAGTTCAAGCTTTTGTAACCCAGTTCCTCTAAGACCTGCTGACAGACCGTCTGTGTGTAATCGACAATGTGGTGTGAGAGCTTCAGCCTCCAGCTCTCTGCGTTAGCAGCCGAGTCTCGCACTGTGCCGTACTTCTGCTTGGCCGACACCTCGTTACTGGCCCTGGTGTTGTTGCGAATCCACTCCTCCACGACCTTCTCCATGGACAGGCCCAGGTACTCGTAGATCTCCCGGGTCTTCTGGAGCGGTTTGCGGGCCAGGTCCTCGTACCTCACCAGCATGTACCTGCCCCGGAGCCAGGGGGGCCGGCTGGTGCCCGTGCCCACCGACCGAAGGACGTCGTCACACACCGTAGTCAGCTGGCTCAGGTCCAGGTTGTACGGTTTCCGACCTGTGGCTCTCCAGATCCTCCAAAGGCGGTAAGTGTCGCGGAACGTCTCGATGCGTGAGGACAGTATGCCCCGCGGGTCTCTCACCAGCTGGATGACCTTCAGGTTCAACCGGGGGTCTTCTATAAGTGCCCTGAGGTCTCCGACCTCTGGAATACGCACTGTCTTAATAGCCACATGGCGTCTCTCTCGACAAGACTCGGTTGCCAGGGTCAGGTTGAGGGAGGCGCACTTCCTGATACAATCGCCCTCCTCTATATTCCCCTCACTGGGGCTGAAGGCATCACACACTGGTGGGGAACAGAGAGCTTTGCTCGCCCCCCTGCGGAAGAGTTTGTCTGTGGTGTGGTTCGCTGGCTGGGGCTTGATGTAGCTCTCTAAGAAATTAAGGTCGCAATTGTATAAACTCCGCAGAAGGTCACGGCTGGCCCCCAGCATCACCCTGCGGTCGGCGCTGCCCCTGCTGTGGGAGAGGTGGGGCATCAGGGTTGTCTGAACGTGATAGAGAGGTTCGAATAGATAGAAAACATCAGAGTGCTGATTGAAGAGTTGGCCGACGAAAGATGAGCCGCTGCGCGTAGTAGCCAGAATGAGGACGTGTGTCTTCCTGGACGCGTTGTATGAGAAAAAAGAGAAGTCGTCGCATGAGCGGTCAAAGGGCTCCGCCTCCTGGCTCAGGGCGCAGTTCAGAGGGTTCGGCACGGGGCAAATCTGGAAAGGCTTGGATGTAAACGTCCTGATCGCTGTGTACTGGATGGCGATCGACACCAACCCTAGCAGGATCACTGCCTTCCAGGAACATTGCATGGCTGTGTAACTTCATTTAGATGACGCGGTCAGATTTGATGCTCATCGGCGAAGGGACAGCTGAAATTAAACAAAGCATGTGCGTAAGTTTTGCTCCGATTTTAATGAGCAGACTGACAAGTAAACATTTGGTTTGATGAAAGACGGACACGTATTCACAAAACGACACATTTCCACTTGGTCCAGCGTAAACGTACGAGCATATTACTGTCAATATGCATATCAGTCTCCCAGCGATAAATTGAAGATACATTTGTTGCTGGTTACACTAAATGGATCCTACATTAATGATTATAAAATCATGTTTATATTTTTGTATGTTCTCCTTGTGGACAAAGGACAATTAATTATTGCTGAAAATCAGTTTCCACTGAATCTCATAGCGCAAAAACTTCATCGTGTCGGATACTTGCTGGAGTGAACATGTAGCTAGTAACAGCATTTTGAAGAGTCTGAACTCTCTGAAATATGCAGTTTCGACATGTATTTCGGATGCTGGACTGCACCATTTTCTTGTTGTCTAAGAAACACGTAGTATATGCCAACCCTTTAATTAATTTAGTACATTTTCACAAAATTCTTGAAAAGTCGTTTTTTTCAAGTATTCGTGGAGTTTTTATAGAGAGAGATAGATTTAACGATCTCCCAGTTACGCAAACGCATGTATTATTTTACCATGCGTATATTACGAATATCTATACACATATACGTGTTTGAAAGCCAACAAGTGAGTGTAGCATGTTCCGTTCCGCTTTACCGCAGTGCAACGGAACTCGCATTAATCTGAGAATGACAAATAAACGAGGGCACCGTGACCACTGCTGCAGCTCGCAACGCACAACAACCGTTTTTGGAAAGAGACAGTTGCGGGTAAGCACAATATATTAAGTAGCAGGCTAGAAAAAATGTTTTACCTTCTTATACTTGCCTTGTTAAGCTATATGAGGACAAGACGAAAATGCGAGGAAAATAGGATGATTCCTTTAAGTGCTGGTGAACATTGTCATAGCCAGTCATAGAGGTTAGAAGGTTTGTCTATTTGAATTAACATCGAGAGGCAAAAAGCTGCGGTCGCTCGTGATCCATCCGGACGGTCAGACGAAAGCATGTATAGTCCTCCGCAGGTCAGTTAATAGTTGCATCAACACGTCGATGAGAGCATAACGGAAAAGGGCAATCTTTAAAGTGGATGTGCGCGTGAAGCATCTCCCGAAAGCTTAGATCGCTTTGACTCCCGCGCAGCTCCGTTGGTGGCTGGAGTGTGTGGTGAAGTGAGGCGAGACAGCGCGAGCTCTCAGACCACCCCAAACCCTCCAGGCTACTAATATTCCCCGCCTTAAAAAAAGAGGTTGTCATAGGTTTGAAAAAAGAAGAATAACAACTTCGGGAGGTAAATGCCGTTATTCGCCTCACCGCGAAGGCCCTATATGATCTGTTTTTCAGATGACTGTAATGATTGATTTGGAGACAGTTTCTTTACATTTCAAGCCATTTCCACTTTCTTGGATTTCATCCGATGAAAGGCTAGAGTGGAATATACTCTCAGGCCAGCTATGCGTAATGTAAAATATGGCGCGTATTTCCGTTTTGATGCAAACGTAAATGTGTAATTGTATTCCATCTTCGTATTTGCAGGTATGTTGCAGGCATATTTGCATTGTTTCTCCGTGCTAAGCCTGTTCACTTACCGGCCAGCTTTAATGAAGCCAACCCAAGGAATATCCTAAAGAATCTGCCGCCACACTACAATAATATGTTCTAAAAGGCAAAATGTACGTTCATCATCAGTTTTAGAACATAAATGTGACTTTAAAAAGTGCGTTTAAACGAAGGGAGGAGATAATTCTCTGGGTGTTAAAATGAATCGAAATTGGTCAGTCAAAGCTCACAAAAAAGGTTTTATGAGCCCAATCGGCTCATTTATCGAAAAGTTATTTACAGCATCTAGACAGACCGCTGATGCAAAAAGTAAACTAGAAAGAGTAAAAATGATATCGATAATTAAACTATATTATATAACTAAAATAATATCGAGAATGCTACATTAGGAATGTCCATCCAGAGTGACAGGTCGGTGTGCAAAATTAGTTTACAAACACTGAAATATGATTTTGTTGACAGATCTTCAACAAAAAAACTTCGTTTGTAAGTAGCTGTGCATATTTGATAAATAAAATAGTATTTCATTCTTAATGACTTGTTTGTTCTGCAACAATTTTAGACTGAAAAAGGCAAACAAAAAAAAACGAGAACGTGATGATAATGTTTATATAGCGTTCAACATGATTCAGTGAATGAACCAAGAGCCAAACGCTCTGGGTTTACCTCATCATCTAATTAACAAGCATTTAATGTGTTAAAAATGGATTTGTTCGAGCTAGGAGCTGCATGCCGAATACTGAAGGCGATGTACTGAAACATTATTCAACCGCAATAATGTCGTGGTAAGAAAGAGTAAACCAAACATTAAAATGACCAGAGGATATACTATAAAATATGACCAAAGATTTACAATATGAAATCACACGTTAAATGTGAGGAGTAACGATCTAAACCTGCCGCCCTTTATAAAAATTATAAACTAACTTTCTATAGGTCACATTTCTATGCCTTGAGCATGTGATATGATATAAAACAGATTAATATGCTAGCTATCTCATCATTAAGCTATCTCATCATTAAATGGCACAGAGCAGTAGTGCTAAAACGAAGGGAATGAATTTCCCCTAATTAATTCAGCCTTTAGAATTTCAAATGAAATGCCACACCTTTCCTGTACAAAGTGTTCTACCTTAATTTCCCTTCCTAGACCTCCTTCCTGCCTCTCTCATCCGGAAGGTTCTTCTCTGGCTGGAGCGTTTGCTTCGAGCCACATGCCTGCATCTGAAATGGGGTTTTTCTCTCAGCCACGCCATCCTGCAATCACAGAGGCTGCCAAATATGAGATTATGGCTGGCTTTAGCTAAATCAGTTTTATCTTTGTGTGTTCAATGCACCCTCAGTTTCAATCAGCGTATGTGCTCAAGTGCTGGAAAATGTCAGGCCCCGTGTGCTGGAGAGACCCCGTGTGCTGAAGAGACCCCGTGTGCTGGAGAGACCCCGTGTGCTGGAGAGACCCCGTGCAAGCAAAGGTGTGAAAACGTGTTGCACCTCCTGATCCAGGCATGCGAGGACTGCCAGACGGCCCTCCACGTGGGACAAGGCACCTGAACCACTCGTGTCTGCTCCTCCCTGCCGTCCTTCGAGTCCAGCCCCGAGGTCAAGAGAACATTGGTCTGCTTCAAATTAAAAGTCAAGCCAATTAAACATCAGTTTTTTGTTATTTGCACCATCATCTACAAGGTCAGATTTATTCAGTGTGTGATTATACTGACCCAGTACCAAGGGAGAACATTTCCACATTGCTTATGTCATGTTTGAATTCATGTGAGCAGATGAGATCAGTGATGCCCATCAAATCCCTGTAGTGAAATACCATCGTTAGAATTAGCAATGAGAGTCCTCTTAAAGGAGAGTCCTCTTAAATGAGACTCCTCTTAAAGGAGAGTCCTCATAGAAAGAATTAGATATCAGACATTACATTCTCCGTAGAGTTTATTCAACATTTTTCGGGGTACAGAATAAGCTTCAATTAACTGATTGTGGTTTGAGAAGAAGGCCAACTCTGCTGAAGAACCATATGAGGAGCACAGGGTGGGGGTTATTAGGTACTTGGATATGACTAGATGTGAAAAGTCCTGGAGAGTGGTGGTGTTATCCTGGAGACCAGTGGATGTTGTCATGGAAAACGGTCTGTGTTGTCATGGAGAACACTGGTGTTGTCTTAGAGAACAGTGGGTGTTGTCATGGTGAACCGTGGTGTTGTCCTGGAGAGCAGTAGGTGTTGTCATGGAGAAGAGTGGTGTTGTCCAGGAGAACGGTGGTGTGGTAATGGGGAATATATGAGTGAAAGAAGGGGACAGTTGGAGCCTTCACACCCTTCTGTCATCACAGAAATTCACTTTAGGTCAGACTCTTTCATTCTCCTCACACACCTTAAATTTTTAGCTCGCAGCCACTGACCAAGCATTTACCCAACCTGCCTCTTCCTACCAAGCTGAAACTCACTCACGCAGTCCAAACAGATACCGGCCCTGTCCTTCAGTAACTGCCTCTCCTGACATACCGCGAATCAGACAGCGTTAGGATGCGCCAGCTCAAGTCTCTTCCTTCAGCAGCTCCTGATTGCCTGAGTGAACCAGCCAGCTTGATTCCGGATAATTGAAATGGGTTGGTATGGGTGAGAAGCTGCAGCAAACAACTTTGAGGTCAACCTGAACTCTTAATTGAGACAGAAGCACCATGTGTGCTGCTAATTATTCCAGGAGGCTTGGAGAGGGTGTGGACAGAGGATGCTGTGTCCAGACTAGACTAAGAAACGAGTTGCTGCCGCTTGACACTGCAAACACAGCACTGTGTCCCACTGATTACACCCTGGAGAAACATCCCCATTAAAGGTACTTGCAAAATTCTCCATTAACATCCTGGTTACCCAGTATAGCATCTGATAGGCCAGTTTTGTGTGATGCAACAATTAAGGTTTTGAAGCAACAATTACCCTATGGATTCACTAAAATACCATATATATAATAACACCATATTTATAATATAATATGTAAAAATAGCGACCCTATGGACTCGCTAAAATACCCAATAAAAGTGGATGTGCTTAGTATACTTGGTCCTAGCAAACTCAAAACTGTACTATAGGGTGGCAAAATGCTGTGTGGTTTTGGGTTTAGAATGAAGCCAAAAATTAGGAAATGAATACAAGCAGAAGAGCAACCTGAAAAGATTTGATAAGTTTAATCCAAAGTGCAGCATCAGTTGCTGAAAAATCAGTGAATGCAGAATAGGAAAGAACTTAGTAAAGCTCTGTCAGTGTCTACAGGTAAAGCTCTGTCAGTGTCTACAGGTAAAGCTCTGTCAGTGTCTACAGGTAAATCTCTGTCAGTGTATACAAAGCTCTGTCAGTGTATACAGGTAAAGCTCTGTCAGTGTCTACAGGTAAAGCTTTGTCAGTGTATACAGGTAAAGCTCTGTCAATGTCAGTGTACAAATGCTATTCAGAATGATGTCATACGTGATAAATAATCAAAACCTTAATATTTGCTGACAGATTATTAAAAACACTAGTCTTTGAACTCACTTCTTTCATGCCATCATTCACACAATGTTTGTGCTAACAGCTGCCAGAGATGCATGTCTGCACCTAGTTTAGCACTTCTGGGCTGTTCAGTTTAAACGTTCTTTCGACTTCAGCACACGTTCATGGTAATAGCTGCCTGCTTCCTGCTGTAGACAAAAATAGAACTGAAATGAGACACAGGCAAGCACAAAGAGAAGATATTCTAAGAATCATATCCTGTCCGACCATTCAGTATAACAGGAATAGATCAATTCGGCTGTATGTTGACTGCTAACGAATTTAAAATGTGAGGAGTGATTTTGATGAAGGAGAGGTAGTAGGAAAAGCATCTATTTCTGAGAGGTAGTAGGAAAAGCATTCTTGTCAGCCAAGCAGTGGAGATGTTCGTCTACTCTACAGCCAAGCAGTGGAGATGTTCATCTACCCTACAGCCAAGCAGTGGAGATGTTCATCTACTCTACAGCCAAGCAGTGGGGATGTTCAACTACCCTACAGCCAAACAGTGGAGATGTTCATCTACCCTACAGCCAAGCAGTGGAGATGTTCATCTACCCTACAGCCAAATATGTTCATCTACCCTACAGCCAAGCAGTGGAGATGTTCATCTACCCTACAGCCAAGCAGTGGAGATGTTCATCTACTCTACAGCCAAGCCAATGAGTGAGACTTACCGTACTTCACTCCAGCTTGAGGCAGATTACCAAACTGATTATCTTGTCAAGTGTATTCCATAATACCTTTTCTCTTTTTTCTACTGTACTGTCATTTACAAGGTCGACCTCTGCACCATATGTGTTCCAAAGGAGGGAAACTTAGTGTCTCCGACAGGTCTCCCAGTTCTTCCATCCTTCTACAGTGTCTTCTCTGCCCTCTCTCCACAGGCGCTGTCACCAGGAGCTGGAGGGGTCACGTGGGCACTGATCCGGATGGCAGCCCGGCGGGGAGCTGTGGGTACAGGGCGTGTCAGAAGCAGATGCCTCCCCCAGGAGACAGGCACTGATCCAGGCCAAGGGACATCCGCGCTTGCTCTTTTGTATGCGCGGCGGATCGGGGTCAGTGCTGCTGTTGTTTCTCTGGCCTGGCTGAGGAAGGCCAGATATGTTAAGTGGTACTTTGTAATACACCGTGGCCTCATTTAAGAGCAGTGTCATGGTTTAGCAGATGCACCCAGAGCATTTTAAACAGGCAGAAGTACACGTCGGGTGAATAATCGCACGAACCGTGTCTGGTAAGCAGCCTCTACAATGTTTATACAGAACTGAGAGGCAGCAGAGAGAGGCAGCAGGGGGTGGCAGCAGGTATGAGGAGCAGCAGAGGGTTCAGACTTGCAGTGCTGAATAATTCAGACACAAAGCACCTGAACACAGGGGACGTTTGGAGCCAGACACCTCACCTCCACCTGCAAGGAGCCACAACACAAACAAGGACCTTTGAGGCTCAAGCAGAAGAGGAAGTATCCAGTAAAAGCACTGCAAAGCAGAGCAGTTGTTCCAAACTTCCTTTAGCGCCCTGCTAAGTGCCAGGTTTTGTTTGTGCAGGATGCGGGATAGTGTCATCTGACTGGCAGGCTTGGCTGAAAGCAGATTTCTAGATTACACTGACATTTGCATGGAGTGAGGAGGTTTAATTAAGCACCTTTGATGATTAAAACTGAAGCCTCTCCTCTGATGCTAATTAACCCCATGGATCATCACAACACTCAGGTCACATATAAATTACAGAGTGGGGAAATATTATTTCTTGCTAAACATCACCCGGTTCTTAACGGGTGCGTCTTTTATGGTCTTTAATAACGATGTATGCCGAGCAAATCGCTTTGAAGTGTGAGCAATTGCTATCTTAGCTTTTTGCTGCAGTCCTGGGTCTAATTAAAGTGGATTATTCTGAAAGCTATATTGTCCCCAATACTTCCATAAAAACCTATACAGCCATAATACCTCTCCATCCCAAAGGAAAGGCGTGTGAATGCACGTGTGAATGCACGTGTGAATGCACGTGCCCAAGATGAGGACAGCATTTTGTGAGCTCCAGATAATACCATTGTTTACACCTGATGGGAACCAAACTATTTACAATGCAAAATAGCTCTCAATATGATTTTTGCTGATGTCTTTGTTTTCAGTTTTCTATGGTATGTCCAGGTGTCACTGATTCCAAGTTCAAATTTGCCAGTATGTCTCAGAAACGGATAGAGCTTTTATTTTAAAAAGTAAAATAAAGCCCCTTATGACAGAGGGAAGCTAAAGAACAAATACAGTATTTAGACTGCCATTATTGTTATTGTTCAGAGAACAATAACAATAATTTTCCTCTTAAGTCAAAGTCTTTATTGTCACATGTACTGCAGTCGTCAGTAGATAGACAGCAAACAGGGGCAGTCATCAGTAGATAGACAGTACACAGGGGCAGTCATCAGTAGATAGACAGTACACAGGGGCAATCGTCAGGAGATAGACAGTACTGCTGCTATTGCTGAGACAAACACTGAATGGTGCCAGTAGTGGTGGATATTACTGAGACTTTAAAAATGTAACAGTACAAATAGACATTATAGACAAATAGAATGGCTTATTGAAGCCCAAGTTAAAACAAATAAAGGATTTTGCTAGGATATATTTTAGCACATTAACACATTAACTCAAAAGATGCCTTTTTATAAATTCATCTGTGGAATTTCAGATGGACCATGGGTTCTGACACTTTTGTGAGTTTAAATAGGTTTTTCTGTTCTTGAGGATGTCTGATGTAAGCGTTAGTACTTCTGTAGGTGCCGGGAAACAAAAGAGCCCTTCCCTAACAACACAGTGACTCCACAACACCAGGGTGTAACAGAGAGCTTGCTGGTTGCACATTTACTTGAGTGTGTTGTTTCTGCTGCTGCTTGTTCGGCGACAAGCCTGTGGCCTCAAGAGCCCCAGAATTTCGCACTTTGTTTCCCTCTGCCCTGCTTTTCTGTCCTGTTTCACACGCCGGGACGTGTAAACCCGTAGCCTTCGCACAGGGCGAGCAGGGCGAGACCACAGGAGAGAAGCCTCCACCTAGCATTCCTCTTTTTCCTCATCAGTTTGGTTATGTGTTACCACTTGGGAGACATGGGGCAGAATCAGATTGTTCACTCCCAGACTGTGCCATATAATTATGCAATGTGATTGGTCAGACCACCTGCCCCCTTGCATAGATGCTGCATGATGGCATTTGTTGTTGTCTTTGATTGCATCATGAAATTCTGTGATGTCATAATCAAGGTTCCTTTCTGGTTCTCATCCTGTCCTGCATTCCGCTGGGTCACATGATAGGTTTGAATGGGACAGTTCCATACTCTGTGCTGAAATCTGGACTCACGGTAAGAAGAAATATTGATCTAGACTCTTCTGTCCACAACTCGTTCTCCATCACCACCTGTGTGCAGGCTTTGGTCTGGAGCTCCCAGACATATCATGAACTTCTGTGCACCTCAGGGCCCTATCACTGTTCCTCTATTGCCTACCCTCTTTACTGCCACACACTGGAAAACCCTTCCAGAGAGATAAATCACTTTACTCTGGACAGCAATGGGATGAACTTTTACCACAGAAGTCCTAGATTAACTTAATGCATTGAAATGCAGAAACTAACTTGTCCCTCCCTGCCAGTGAATTTACTTTCCATCTACTAAATAAGACCTTTACTAGGCCTGTGCATTTCTCTCTCTCTCTCTTTTTTTTCTTTTACTCTTTTATTCTCTTGTTTCTCTCTCTTACAAACTTATGGTGGTTATCTTAGTGTCAGGAGTTTTAAAAAGGAACAAGCTACATTTTTCAGTAGGGTAGTGTGGATTTGGATGTCCTATCAGGAAGATTACAGGATCAACACAAAGAGCTGAAGCTGCTGAAGGACTGATATATGGCACTGATATATATATATATATATACGTGTGGGGGGGATTAGCTTGACAACCAATGGGGTTTAAGACTTCAGAAAGACTCAGATATTTCTCTCTTATTTTTTTTAACTGAACATTAGGATTTGTGTGATCTGCCTGATGTAAGAACAACAAAGAATGAACAAAGGGCAATTTAAAAATGTCAGCAATGGTCAACAACAGGAATCATCTTTCTGGGTTGAATCATCTTTCTGGGTTGAATCATCTTTCTGGGTTGACTGTCACACCATAATCAGCCAAAATCATAAGGTTTTTCTGTTGTCTTTCTTTTTTCAGAAATCTGGTGCTATAATTAGCCACTGCCAAACTAACCTATTAGAGTCAGCATTTATTTGCAGTCTCCATAGTTACTGATGCACAAAGCAACAGCTTGATTTTTACATATGGAAAAAGCAGAGGGGAGAACAGTGCAGGGCCAGAAGAGGACCTGATTCAAGGGTCAGGGGAGCACATGAAGGGTCTGGTCCTAGGTTTGCGTACCGTGAGCCTCCCTGGGGCTGTGCATAGTAACTGGCCTACTGTGCTGGGATTTGAGGGCTTTGGCTTTGAGCCTGGATCTCTGGAACTCTCCAAGTGCAAACGGGAAATTTGTAACTCTCTAAATGCTAGCTCTCGATCTCCGGAACTTTCTAAGTGCGCACACTGGAACTCTGTTATTAGTGCTAACTCTCTTACTGCTAACTCTGTTAGTGCTAACTCTGGAATTCTGTTAGTGCTAACTCTCTTAGTGCTGACTCTTTTATTAGTGCTAACTCTCAGTGCTAACTCTCTTTAGTGCTAACTCTCTTAGTGCTAACTCTGTTATTAATACTGTCTTATTGCTAACTCTGGAACTCTGTTAGTGCTAACTCTGCTATTAGTGCTAACTCTGTTATTAGTGCTAACTCTGGAACTCTGTTAGTGCTAACTCTGTTATTAGTGCTAACCCTGTTATTAGTGCTAACTCTGTTGTGCTAACTCTGCTATTAGTAGTAACTCTGTTAGTGCTAACCCTGCTATTAGTGCTAACTCTGGAACTCTGCTAGTGCTAACTCTGTTATTAGTGCTAACTCTGTTGTGCTAACTCTGCTATTAGTACTAACTCTGTTAGTCCTAACTCTGTTATTAGTGCAAACTCTGTTAGTGCTAATTCTGTTATTAGTGCTAACTCTGGAACTCTGTTAAGTGCAGTGCTACCACTGCTGTTGCTGCCCCTGAGTCTGTTTTGTTTTGTGGCACAGTGACAGTGTTTTAATAGAAGAATAGGACTCTGGAGAACAATACACCATTTCTACTCCACTGCATTCATGCTACCCGCTGCCTGGAGCTTATTAGCATAGTGGATTCCACAGCCAGCTGGAGTGGGATTGGCAGGATAATCCGGATATTGCACGGACCATGAGATCGGGGGCAGTGCACGATTCTCAGGATGGATGTTAATGATGATTAACAGTGTGGATGTGGGTTATTGAGTGGAAGTTGAGGGTTTAGCAGTAGAAAGCTCAGTGCTCTATGAGGATCTAGTGACATTGGGAGAAAGGCCTCTAGAGCTGGAGGCTTGTTCATTTGAACCATAGCTGCTTTTCTTACAGTTCTGGGAGGGACTGGATCACCCCTCCACCACCCACCCCCACTAACCCCAGCCACCCCCAGCCTCGAGACGTTGAAGTCAGGCAGGATGTCCCTCCCTGTCACGCATGCATAAACAGACTCACTCACCCCGGCATTCTGAATCAGCTCCGCCGATTTTTCTGTACTCAGTAATTTTCCCGGTGTATCAGCCGAAGGCTGTGGTGTGAGGGAACGCGTGTCCCGAAGTCTCAATCACAGCACGTCTGCTTTCTTTATGGCCCGTCCACTTCAGAAACGCGGCAAGCTCTTCTGTGTTACATCGGCTGCGCTGAAATTGGCAGTCAATTAAAGATCAGTACAACGCAAACAATCAGTGACAAGGTAGCAGCGGTGTTTTACCCCACTCAGCGATTTAACAGCCGTCATTAATCACCCACTCCAGTTCCCTGTACTCCTGCCCTGCTGCTTCAGATCAGCAGCAAAACCCAACATAATGGACGTAATAAAGGAAATTACATAACCAAACGGTCCAATAAAGTATTCCAAATGCAAATCGTCCCAAATTTCGGCTCGGTTAAGAAGTGCCAGGAGCTCTCTCAGTGAGACAGAGTTCTCACTAAGACTAATGGAGACAATGCTGTCTGTTTGAGAGTGGTGTTTGGGATTCTGTCAGTGAGCAGAAAGAAGCGAATTAAGGTGCTGAGCCTGGTGATGAGGCCCTGAAGCAGCGAACACAGTGCATCCATAGTGCGCTCAGCCACTGCAGAGATGGACGGGACTGCAGCAGTGCTGTGCTGCACCTGGGTCTCTTACAAAGCGTTGGCCCTCTCTGGTGAACTGCGTTTTATTAGCCGTTAATCCTTTATTTCGTGTTTCCAGTGATCATAGACCCAATACGCAACCCACAATTCCTGCAGCTATTAATGCATTTCGTCATATTCTGTATACACTTTATTTTTATTAGTGTGTCAAGTCACAAGACTGAAGCTGCTTGTTAGGACTACATGAACCATTCAGTGATGAGGCTTTCTGTTTGTGAGCTTGTACATGGGCTCTGGATGGAACTGCAGAGTTATTGTACATCGCACAGGACGTTTTCAAAGACAAACAAAGAAAACAAAACAACGTAAGCAAACATTTCTGTTCTGTTTTGTGTTTGTGCCTCCATCAGTTCATTTGAATTTCACAGAGAAGGCGGATGATGTAACGCTTAAGTGAGCCGGCGCAGATTAATGTAGCAAAGGTTTGTACGCAGTGTATCCAAACACGTGGGTTTGACGGAGAGAGAGAAAGAAAGACAGAGTGAGGAAGAGAGTGAGAGTGACAGAGAAAGAGAAAGTGAAAAAAAGAAATAGAGAGAGAGTTATTAACAAACTGCACTTGCAGAGAACACAACAGCACAAACAGAAAACCACAACACAGAGAACACCACAGCACACAGAGAACACTACAGCACAAACAGAAAACCACAGCACAGAGAACACCACAGCACACAGAGAACACAAAACACACAGAAAACACCACAGCACAAACAGAAGACCACAACACAGAGAACACCACAACACACAGAGAACACAAAGCAGTCATTGTGCAGCCATGCACATAATGGCACTAATCTAGCTGCGTGGAGCCCAGAGAAGTGCATGTCCACCTTTTTGTGTTGACAGAAACAGTGACTTTAATAAGGTGCTTATCCAAACCTTCTCGGATCAATGGCCTGTTTTATCTCCTCCCACTCTTACCAGATTATTCCCAGTTGTTCTTAGGTGAGGGCGTCCTTTCACTCCTCATGGTTCCTGAAAGCTGAGTTTGTCATAGAAGGTGGTAATCTAAAAGGCAGGTCGATGTCTGGCCTGCTAAGTAGCCCCACAGAGATCCTCACCGCCTGTGCAAATGAACAGTCTTAAAAAAAGCATGCTGGATCAGGGAGAAGAGGAGAAAAGAACCAACCATTATTGATCTTACTGAGACTTTGATCCATGAGAAAATGCCTTGTAATCATCCTTCAAGAACCATAACCGAGACAAAGTGCTGAGACGTTTATAGCTGAGGTTTTTTTTTTTAAATATCCCTCTATAAAACACCCTTGAAGTGATAGAACAGTGCACTGGCACTGAACTAAAGCAGCACAGCCTTTGTTCTGGGCTGCAGTTTTTAAAGGAAGGCCCTCGAGCTGATCCACGGGGGTTCGTGATTGGTGCAGAATAACAGCTGGCGAATCACAAGGCAGAAGTGAGGAGCTTAGCCTGAGGTTGGCCTGTATGCAGCTCCAGCTGCTGGTACATCTGGAACAAACAGAAAGCTGTGATGTTGGGTACATTGTTGGATTCAAGAACCAACCCTCTGGACAAAACTGGTCCAGATCTGCATTGATCCTCCCATTTTTGTTAATGTAACATGAAATCAATAAGAGATTGTTGCATTTCTGATGAAATGCAATTCGATGTGCAGAACGTCATCAATACAGGTCACCTCTCACATGCTTTAAAACTGTGAAATGATGGATACTTGGTTGAAAAGTCCATTTTAACCAGATTTCAGTGTCTGCGCTGAGATGCAGTCATATATCTGAAGGAAAGACATCATTGCAGCGATCGATCCACGGTGCGTCTCATCGGACATGGCTGGATTCTCCAAATGCTCATGATGTGTGTGGCTGGTGTGTGAGTAGAGTGGGTGTCTGCAGATGAGGGGTCAGAGTTTACAGCTGAGTGAGAGCAGGTCAGAGCGGAGAGGAGAGGAGAGAGTTTGTTCCTGTCAGTAAAAGGGTCATGGAGGTGCCACTGTCTGTCTGATTGCCATTCTTACAGCTCTGAAAGTGTGTGTGTGTGTGTGTGCATTCATGCAATGTCTGTCTGTGTGTGTGTGTGTGTGTACTCATGTGCATGTGTGTGTGTGACTATAAAATTTACTATATACAGTATTTACTATTGACTGAAGTTAAATATGTTATGTATTTAGTATTTACTATTCACTGAAGTTAGGTTGTGATGATAACAGCATTTATGTGCTGTAATTTCATCCTGGGCTGGATGAAAATCCCCTTAAAAATAGGAAATACAACTAAAAATGTGCATGTGAGACACAGAGCAGTAAAGGTTCAACCCACACTCACACACCCTCCACCTTTAACAGCAGATTGTGTGACCCCCAGACATAGAGCAGAGAAAGAGAGTGTCAGTTCACCAGCACCAGGTGAAAGACAGCCATCTTCAGCTCAAACTTTCCACCTTCTCTCCACTCTGAAATGTTGACTACAGATTAGAAGATGACAGGGCAATACTTTTGCCTCCATAACTGCTGTGAAACCCTGGCCATCCTGCGCAGGCAGTCTGCTCCAGTGTCTCCCAGACCAGTGCCGTTCAAGGTGCTCCAGTGTCTCCTCAGACCAGTGCCGTTCAAGGTGCTCCAGTGTCTCC
>JAOYMR010000009.1:1218042-1234355 GCA_025802075.1 Tenebrosternarchus preto | reverse complement strand
AGACCTGCTATATACTGAGAACACCCAAGAAGACCTGCTATATACTGAGAACACCCAAGAAGACCTGCTGTATACTGAGAACACCCCAGAAGACCTGCTATATACTGAGAACACCCAAGAAGACCTGCTATATACTGAGAACACCCAAGAAGACCTGCTGTATACTGGGAACACCCCAGAAGACCTGCTATATACTGAGAACACCCAAGAAGACCTGCTATATACTGAGAACACCCCAGAAGACCTGCTGTATACTGAGAACACCCAACAGGACCTGCTACTGTTCAGAAGATGTTCTGACCCAGTCATCTAACCATCACAGTCTGGTCCTTGTCAAAGTCACTAAGATCCTTACACTTGCCCATTTCTCCTGCTTCCAACAAATCACCTCAAAGAACTGACTGTTCACTTGCTGTCTAATGTATCCCAGCCTTTGACGGACGCCATTGTACTGAGATCATCAGTGCTGTTCACTTCCCTTGTCAGTGGTTTTAATGTTGTGCCTGATTGGTGTATGTACAGATTTATGAGATACACAAAAACAGACAGACATATGCATTATATCACCAACAGGAATACAGCAGAGCAGAAAGAATCTGCATTCATTATTAATGTCATTTTAGGAACACTTTACACCCCTGACAAACTCCTGTTTTACTCTGATAAAAACAGCTTTCAAAACCTTAAAATCTCTTTTAAACCTTAGAAACCTTTGTTCCAAGTATTCCATGCTCATCAGAGATGAGAACTGGAACCAGAGCAGCATATCCAGTATCACTGGCTCTGCTGGCCTACAGACCCTGCGTGAGAAAAGCACTAAAGCACCTTCATCTGCTCAACCTCAGAGCTGATCAGGACAAACCCTGATCGTTCAACAGGCCATCTGACATTTGTCCTTGTGTGAGGTCAAGAGCAGGTTACCCAAGCACACTGCCTCCACTCACGTAACTCCATCTCCTTTGAAGTGCACTGGATTGCATTTCTCAAGCACAACAGGTACCAGTGTCTGATCAGTGTACACACATGCTTAGTAGCAATTAATACCACTGTTTTGCAAATACTGCTGCAAGAAAATACTCTCATACACTGAAATAGTACCTTATGAGCCTCTATAAGGAACTCCTGGGTCCGCCCTGTCTGTCTGAATCTGCGATGCATTGATTATGAACACACTGAACCCAAACACCTGACACAAACAATCTTCTTTGTCCACTTAGCCCTAAATAGAAAGAACGGTGTTAATTAAAAAGCTTTTTACTGTGCAAAATGTTCCCATTTAATTTAACTCACTCATGTCAAATCATCTTTTCTCAAGGTTAATCTGCCTAAGTGGCCGCGTGGATCCAGCCAGCCGACAAACAGCTAATTCACGCCATACATCGGTGCCATCTCCAAAGGCCTTTCATGCACTTTGCAGCCTCAGCATTTGTGTACTGTGGTTCCTTTGTGTCATTTCAGTTTATTTTAGGTAATACACTTCCAATCCTGACGCAGCTCCTTATCTGCACTCACTCCAACGTCATGGAACTACAGGCAGTGAAACTTCTGTTCTTGTTAAGAGTCTCTGTGATTCTAAGAAGAAGAAGAAGACAAATACCTGAGCTGTACAGCAGGTCACTGATTAAAGGTGCTGTGGAGCAGATGATGGACTACAGCTTCTTCAAGCACCATCACAGGAAAAGCTTGGAATGGGAGAAAGATGTGCACGAGGTCCAGCGCTTGTCTTCTCGAGCCCAGTTTCAAGCCAAGCTCCAGCATTGCGTTTAATCTCCAGTATGTAACCTTCTCAGAACGAATGATGATAATTCTGCTAATACTGGCTTTTCAGTAGTCAAGGCTTTTCAGCAGTCAAGGCTTTTTAGCAGTCAAGGCCGTGTGATTTCACTGAATTCCTGCCCATACGGTGTTCCCATGCGGAGACTCAGCTGAGCTAATTAAAGTGCGGGAGAGAGGCCCACGGCACAACACACTTCCTAAACTTTCATGTTGCTTCTTTTCTGACCAAACAAGCAGAGACAAACACTTAACGCTCCATCAGGAAAAAAGATAAACGCACCCTACTATTACTGCAGAGCTCTCTGCCTTACAGCACGAATGAACCCTGTGGTAATGGGTGTCAGGAAGCAGTTACAGTGAATTATGGCCCTGGAACATCAGTCATTTTTGAAATGCAAAGGTTTTGGCAAGTAAGTGCCAAGAAAATTCAGTCACATTCCATAATGTGTGCTTTTATAAGATCTGCTTTTATAAGGTCCACAATATTTGCCTTTTGAAATGAGCATTTGGAGAAGAGACACAAGCACATCACCTGCCAGTCAGGAGCGAGTCTCGTGCCCTCCTCCCCTAGCAGGTCCTGTCCTGCCTTGCCATGTCAGGAGGAAGAGGCAGCTGCGGGGGACTTTCGATGCCAGCTACAAGTCCTTCATCCTTTCACGCACAGACAAAGGCTAGTTCTGAGATAGCAACAGGAAGAGCCGGGCTCCTCTGTCCTCACCAGCTGCCCTGCCATTCAGCCAGACTCAGAGAGGAGGAGGAGGGAAAAAGCATTAATCACTGGAACATTAATGGTGAGTCATAACCAGGCCTGAGTTTCCGAGCTGGTATTGTCCACCTCAGGAGCCTGGGGGGGGGAGGGTCTGCTCGATAGTTGAACCGAAGGATTCCGCCGCTAATGTTCGGCGAAGCAGCAAGCAGCATGCAGGGGCGTCTGCGTGACGTTGTGGATAAATCTGCCGTGAAATCGTTGGTGCTAAATTAATCCCCCATGGGGCTGGGGGAGTTTATTCTCTGCAGTAGTAAAATAAGCTCAGTTCCACTCCTCTGGAGTTCATTCTGTCCAGACCTGTCCAGAGGACGAGAGGAGCATGTGGTCGGCTGTGCTCGTCCGTCTCTGCTCTCTGCGTGAGCACCACCGTTAGCCAGACTGGCTGCTTCAGGAGTACCTTATCTGTGTTCAGCTCAAAGACTACAGTTAAAATTCACTCATCCATCCTGAACGCTGACTCTGTTGATGTAGAGCCTAAATAAGATGCCCTTTGCCAAGACTCAACCCATATCAGTGCTTGTTTGAGTGGTTTGATTGATGTTTGTTATAGCAGCCATGTCACCGCCCAGGGCTTTGCTCAGAAACTGCGTTCGCAGATGGAAATGCCTGTGCAGTGTCAGTCTTGTAAACATTACATCCCTGATCCCTTGTATCTAACACAAAGGTTGTTTTTAAAATGATTGCTTCCAAGGGCAATTTTCAGAACACAAAGGTTGTTCCAGAACAGGAGAAAAAAAAAACTCCACATTTAACTCCAAATATACTAGTATCTGTCCTGTACAAACTCAAAGACTCGAATACAACATACAATGCTGAAAGCAACAAAACAGAAGATATTGAAAGGAATATTGATTAAATTGAATTGATTTACTGGAAACGCTATTAACTTAAATTTTAAACAAGGACAAAGGTCAAGCGTAATACCAGAAAGAGATCTTAGCTTCAACTGAAAACACGTTCAGGAGAATCTGAATTCATCTTGAGAGGCTGGTGTGCGCAGGGGCCGCTGGTCTGCCGTTCTTGCCGTAGTTTGGTAGAGCTTTGTGATGGGACGGACTTGGACGCCATGGTAACCAGGGTCTTCTCTTATGCTTCCTTTGTTTCCTCTTGAAACCTGAAAACTCAAATACAAATTTCTGTCAAATTTGAGGAGATTTGGAATATTTCAACTTTTTTTCAACTTCTATACCAAATTTATCCCTTAATATTTTAAAATATATAAATTGTTGCTTTATTAATCAGAAATTCATCTTATGGGCTTTAGATGTGCACAAAAAATGGATGAAGATATTAAACTTGAGGTTTTGTTTCTTGTTCAGTATCTCTTTACTCCACAACTCTTGACTATGTTTTTTTTCCTGTCATGTTATTCACATGTAGACCTTTTTAAACTTGCATGTATTACAGATCCATGATATATTACTGTTTTTAACATTTGAAATGTAGTTTGAATTGTTGTAAGGTCTCTCAGACAGGATCATATAGTATAATGTAATTGCAGGTGATAAGACTGAAACATCTGCTGGATTTGCATGAGATGTGGTGTTAGCATCCACCTCCAGAATTGCTCTGTGTGACATCCAGTAAAGCTGCGCGTCACCTGGCAGGGAGAGCCCAAACTGGCAAGACATGAATTAAACCCAGAGCAGTACGGAACGCCAACACCTGTTCCCACGACGACAGCGTGCCAGTTTCTGGTGATGGTTTCAGTGGCAGGATGGGGGTACTCTATCCTGGGGTTGAATTGATTTAGGTGTCACCTGTCAGTGAAAACACAGATGTTCTGACATGTCGAATACCAGAAAGTCCCCAAATAAACAGAAGCACATAATAATGAAGTCAGTTAGTTAAGACGTCTGTCACCCTTATAATTGTAATTATAATTCATTTAAGCAAATGAATCTTCGACTTTTGATGTTGCAATAACTATTAATATTTTGACTTGGCAAATTCACTGTTGATTCTGTTCTGTCGCACTGTGTATGCAAGGTGACAGGTGCTTCAGAACCTCTACCTCTCCATTACAGACAGCATCAGACCTAAACTAAAATGATCACCTCTTCATCCTGCTAAATGTCACATTTAGAGCTGGTGACAGATGGTGCAGTAACATTAAAGTACCTCATTTTGAATCTATTTTGAGGTGTATTAGAAGAAAAGGAGTGCTGGTGGGTGGTTGATGAAGGGTACATCTGTAAGAACTCCAAAAACAAAGATAAGCCATTTTCAAACATTTTCCTGTTGCAGGTTAAACAAATTTGCTAGCATTTGTACATTAAAAAATATATTTAAAAAATGTAACATTGAAGAATAATGTCCATTTGCACAAATTTTTGCTCAGTGCATCCCCTTGTGGAATGCTGTAATAAAAAGCGATTATACAGAAAGGCTCTCTGATATGATCAGACACATGCAGACTTTTTAGGGGCTTTTTGTCATGCAGACGTTCTGTCTGTCAACGGTATCACTTCTGCTTTGTCAGTGATTGAATTTAAATCTTCTAACACCCTGAAATTTTAGCAGGCAATTCATAACAAATGTCTAGAATCCCCCCAAGATGAATCTGGATTTATCATTATTGATCAAAATACATGACGTGCCTGAAATTGGATTGGCCATCTTGAAAAGAATATTGGAAAATGAGCAACCTCTGTTTTATACCTTCAGAGCAGTTTGTCTCAGGAAGAGTGGAGTATTTTTACTCGCTTAAAAACGTCTATTATAAGCTTCAAATAGTGAAGAGAGGCTATCTTAATTTCATCTCAAGTTGCGGATAATGACCCCTTGGGGTCTCGGTATTTGCACAAGGTAAAGCAAGGCCTTGCTAAGTACGGATGCGGAGGGTGCTTCAGCACCACCTAGCGGAAGCTAGAGGATAAAGCGATAATGACAGCCATTTGGCAGTCACTGGCGACCGTATTAGAAATCGCACAACAGAGACTTTTAGAAAAATATGCATGTTGGACATGCTCAGTGGTGGGGTAGGTGTGCAGCTTTTTTAAAGCAATTCCTGGGAGTTTAAAAGATGGATTTTATTGCTAACAGTTGGATAATTCATCACGCTTAGGTTGACCTTGTTTACAAAGACAACCTAAACTAAGACGCAGATGGTTGTGTGTCCAGTGGGCCCTGGGTAGTTTAGTATTTGGTAAATTAATACAGATTCGGGGATTATGCTCTCAACACATACAGAAACGGAATGCACAAAAGACGAGCCTACAGTGCCCCCTAGGGGCAGTACAGTAAAAATAGCGCAGCATATGAAGGCAGGAGACAGACATTACACACATTGATAGTATCTGCTTAAAGAAATTAATCGGAAAAAGAATAAAAACAGAATAAAAGAATAAAAGCTGATTTCTTAAACTTTTATTTATTGTAGTTGATCAACTAAACCATTTTGGGGTTTAAAACTTAGTTTCCTCAAAAGTTCACAGTCGCTCAACAGTGCATAATAAATGAACATAGGTTCGTACTGAAATCAAGGATATCAATTACTGTAATTCATTACTACAAGTCAACTAGCTCTGAAACGGAGCTTTATTTTCGTACCAAATAACTGGGTACTTCACTTACAACACACGAACAAAACGTGATAGGGGAGGTACTACACGTGCAGAGTAACCAATACCTGTGTTGCCAACCGCTTTGCTCATTTTAATACTCTGTACACGTGTCGTTCTTCTAGCCAATGGAGGAAGGAAGAGGTGTAAAACCCTTACGTATGTCTCCACTGTCAATGATCCCAAACTTCGAAACGCATTAATGTGGTTGTGGATTGGCACTGCACGACTGGAAGTGCGCAGTACTTGACTGTTCTGGGCTCTGACTTCGAAGGATTTCTATGATGGACTAAATTGCAACTATGGTGGTGAATTCTGTGCACTGGTTTCGGAAAGGACTGCGACTTCATGATAATCCGGCTTTACACGAAGCTCTAAATGGCGCGGATACCGTGCGTTGTGTTTATATTTTGGATCCATGGTTTGCTGGTGCGGCCAATGTGGGAGTGAACCGTTGGAGGTTAGTGATATTTTTTTATCTGTGTCGATCACCTGTGTTCACTCTTATCTTCCATTTGAAGGGTTTCTGGCCGTCTTGGTCAGGCTGCTGAAGCGCCACACGTCTTCGGTCGATCTTTGCGCGTCTGCACCTCCGTGTTGACAAAACAAGTCCCCGGCTTTGGCTCTTCTGAAATCAGCGCCGCATGACAAATTCTTTTACAATCCACCTTCCACGTCAAGAACAAAAAGTGCTTCCGTGGCGTATCGTTCATCTTTGTTCATCACTTGCGAAGCAAAGTAGAGCACAAATCGTGTGGGTTAAATTATAAGGGCCGTAATCGTATCGCTAGATAGCTGGGCAGCTATTGCATTATCGGCGGAACAGCCTGATTTATCTAACTGATATACATGACCAATGGATCGCAGTAATGTCTGGTTCACCTGTCTGAACAAATGTTGAGTCCAGTTTTGTTCACACAAGTCCTGTAGACAGTATTGTGGTGTAACGTGATCCGTGTTTGAATCTGAGCACTGGATAGGTTTCGGTATCTAGTTAATGAGCTGCTTGGCTTCCCGATGCCTGTATAGGTAGTTTGGTTCGTAGTTATCTATGACAGGCAGTAATAACCTGTCGAAATGCTCGCTTGTAAAACTGTTTAAGACGCTGTAGTAAAATGGCTATTACACCACCAGTCGTTTGTGCCATATATGAAAGTCTTGGCCCGTCACAAAGTGAAAGTAACTCGTGTCTATTAGTTGGATTATAACTTTGCTAGCTGGTTATAAACAACGATTTAAAACAACGACTGTAGTCAGTATGAGTAGACAACATTCTCCCGATTCACATTACGCTTATTTAAATAGTGCATTTGGTCGATTTTAAAATCTTGTTGGGCTTTCTTTAGTAAATAACTATGTCGGAGTTTGACCCGGACTGCAGCAGGAGACATGAACAGTATAAATGTGAAGTGAGTTGGTTTCAATCCGAATTAGTTGGCGCTAGGTGCCAGGATCCTGGAATAAACCGTGTCGGGTAGGACGACTACATGGCGAGCCTAGATAACTTGGTAAGATGCTCCGTGTGTTGGCTACTGTGCCTGCTTGCTGTGCGAAACTCTTAGGCCATCATATGTTTTAGCGACGTTTTTCTTCAGTTTTTAATACTGCATACATATTTCCTGTATTTGCAAGTTATGTTCTAAAAAGATGGGAAGTAATTATATATGGTCTACATTATACCATCGCTATATACCCTGTGTGTGTGGGTTACTCTTCATGACATACAAACTACATCATGTAAAGTGTACATAATGTATACTCATATTAATAGTAATGTGTTTGTCATGTTACTAGAGAGATCAGTGATTGGTACAAAAATAATTAGTGCAAACAGAGTAATTTTACTAAGCCAACGTCATACCTGGCTGAGTATGTGTGGAAGTTGTGTGTGTACTGTAAAGTGGCCTTGAATGAAGCTAATTAACTTGAACATTCATTCATTTATTCATTTATTTGTAAAATCACCAGCACACTTGATTTATCATGGTGAATTATTGATTTACCAGATCATTGGATGATGAGCACAACCGCTGTTCTGTGAAGAGAGATTTGGAAAGGGTTAAACCAGCACATTTACATACAGAAAATCACTACATACTTTTTTCCTGATATTAATTTTTTTTTTCCGAGCAAATAAACACTTACTGCCCAGATAAATAGCTTTTCAAGTTTCGTTTTCTCTGCCTAAAACTTTTACACAGTACTGTACGTCTGTGCACTGCGCACATTCCACAAGGACAGAAATAACTAATGGACTGAATTTAACGTTGTAGAGTGATTCCCCTCCATAAGGTTCACTTCTTTGCCAGTTAGTGTTTTTAGTTTGTTTTGTTTCAAGCACTAGTAGATGGGTTTTTTTAATGGATTGTGAGATTCGTCTGTGTTTGAACCGTACAGATTTCTGCTGGAATCATTAGAGGATCTGGACACAAGTTTAAGGAAACTAAACTCTAGGCTGTTTGTGGTTCGAGGACAGCCTGCAGACGTGTTTCCCAGACTCTTCAAGGTCAGTTTACAATTCACACAGCCTCTCTCTCCCTCTCTCTCCCTCTCTCTTCCTCTCTTTCTCTTTCTCTCTCCCCATCCCCTCTCTGAGGAAGTCTGTATTCAGATGCTGAACGGGTCCAGCTACTGAAGGTCCACAGTGAGAACCATCCTTTGGCACAGGACTCCTAATCTCCACATGAACCCCTGTTAGCTCTTTTGCTGAGTGTGGAATTTTCCACCTCCTTAACAAGGCTGATTAAGATGCAGCACACTGGCTGAGAGCTTGACTGTAGACCAAAGCTCACAGTGTCTCAACAACATCGTTGGTCACCGTCAAGGACATAGAGAACTGCATCAACACTTCCTTTGGCCTGATGGTGATGTACGTGTGCTATCCTGATGTGGATGGTGATGTACGTGTGCTATCCTGATGTGGATGGTGATGTACGTGTGCTATCCTGATGTGGATGGTGATGAACGTGTGCTATCCTGATGTGGATGGTGATGAACGTGTGCTATCCTGTGACACTTTCATTGATGTTTTTAATATGCTGTTAGCACAGCTGCTTTCACCCTGAAGTTGGTGGTTTTCTCAGTTCGAAGTATCGATGGAGGATTTGGGGTTGAATTACACGCTACACAAAAGCTGAAAATACAGATTTGAATGACATTCTCATCATATGTTGGTAACAAAAGATGTGAACACTTGTAAACACAAGTGTAAATCAAAGAGAGTTGTAAGATCATTTATTGTTTTCTAGTGAAAATAACCATTTATAATATACCACTGTTTACATTGATAATGGTATAAATAGTGTATTTATGCTTTCAAATTCTCAAAACATTTTCTGGACGCTTGAGACCACAGATTATACAGATATCTCATTGACGGCTCTGGTAGGCAGATGGCTTTAATGTGACTATTGGCTCTGTCATTGCATTGCAGGGTCTGATCTCCCCCTGTCCCCTTACTGCAGGATCTGATCTCCCCCTGTCCCCTCACTGAGATGATATAGTCCCAAGCTGCACAGTTGGACTCTTTCACAACCAGAAGCTTCTTATCCAGTCCTGAAGAGTTTCCACTTCAGGCCATTTCCAAAATTAGGGAAAACTGGGACTGGAATCCAAGTCTTGCTTCTAAGAGACTGTCCTGTACCAGGGTATCATACTGTCCTGTAGCAGGGTATCATACTGTCCTGTACCAGGGTATCATACTGTCCTGATGACTTTTAGCTACCCTTGTGTGAAGTGTCTGAGCTTGTCGGTTCTGAAGGTTAGCAGCATTTAGCAGGAACAGGTTGCGGAACAATGCATGTCCCCAGTGGACCGTGGTTTCCACCTCCCTGTTAACAGAGAACAGAGAGAGAGACGCAGGTGGGGCATCTCGCTGTTGTCGTTACCGTCTCCAGTGCTGTTTATGCAGGAGGCCTCGCATCCTCCTGGGATCTCCTCCAGATGGCTCGGAACGAACAGTCCTCCTCTAGTCCATCTTTTGCTTTCTCTATAATGCTCTCTGATTACTTTTTTCTGGAGTAACAGATGGAGAATCAGGTCCTCTAATTAATTTTACACTTGAATGTTCCCTGCGCTCACAGCAGGACTACCCACAGAGGAAAGTCACTGGCGGAGGAATATTCGAATAACCGTAACCTTTCAGATTATATAAATTAAGTTTTTAATTAGTGCTGGGAATGTATAGCCCTTGGCATTTAATTCGTTCTTGTAACATAAACAAAATGTCGGGTCATGTGGTGAGTTGTAGTTTTAGAACAGATGCTAGGAAACCACGTTTCTCAGGGATCTTCATCAGAAGTTGGGCGTGTGCTTCCTCTGGTTTGATCTCAGTAAGTGTTCACCTTGGACCAGGAGGGAGAAGCTTTCTTCTTGTATCTGGTTCCGTGCTCTACAGACACATTAAGCCAGGAATCCAATAATCTTCTGAGGAGAATAATAGTTCCATTTGTTTATTTTTCCCAGGGCTGCAGAAGAGTCACGGTATTCTGGGTCTCAGTAACACCAGGGCTTCATTTTGGTTTTAACCATACTGTGCATCTGTCTTGCACTCATTCACTGACTCACACACACTCACCCCCACCTCTCCCTCTCTCTCTCCCTCTCCCTCTCTCTCTCCCTCTCCCGCTCTCTCTCCCTCTCCCGCTCTCCCTCTCCCTCTCTCTCTCTCTCTCTCACACTCTCTCTCTCTCTCTGACTCCCTCCCTCTCTCTCTCCCTCTCTCTCTCCCTCTCAGGAATGGAAGGTGACTCGGCTGACGTTTGAGTACGACTCTGAGCCATACAGTAAGGACAGAGACGGTGCCATCATTAAGATGGCCCAGCAGTTTGGAGTGGAAACCATAGTGCGTCATTCGCACACTCTCTACAACCCGGACAGGTGTGGGCAACACACTCACCCCCACCTCACGTCTGTAGGAGTGCTAAATGAACTGTTCACTCACATGAACTGACCTGGGTCTGCCGTATGTATAGAGTATTAGTGTGTTCACTTGTGTTCACAGTATTTCATAGTAATACTTTGTACAGCAGGATGGTCCTGGGATTTGGATTGTGTGGATTTTTTGTTTGTTTGTTTTGTGTACACATCCTGAGGGGGGCTACATGTTTACTTTGTAGTTAAAACGTTATGAGCTTTTATGATGCTAAACTGTAGACTCCATTAAGGTGGGGAAGAAATGCTCACTCATTCGGTTTCTTTTATGTTTATTTGTTTGTTGAAGCAAGGCGCTTTTAAAATAAATTTGATGGATAATTGTAATGTACTGAGGCAGCAAAGTAAGTTCGAAGAGAAAGGTATGCGTTCTGCTGCTCTGAGAGGCAGTGTTGACATTTCCAGTTACGCCGTTGCCATCTGGTGGTGGAGAGGTGTAACTGCAGGTCACACTGAGCGGCATGTGCTGTGGGCGGGAGTGAGGGGGAGCTGGGAGGGGCGAGAGCTGTGGTGCGAACATGTGCTGTCTGCGTTCAGGCTCTTCCTGCTCCAGACACGTGTCGGCCTCTTGCCTGCCAGCCACGCCAAAGAAAGCAGCCAATAGAGCTCCCTAAAACACAGAAATAAAGATGCATTGTATAAGATCAGCTGCTGGGCTTGGCCGTGTAAATTGGACTACAGTGAAAAATCCAGAAGTGGGTGATTGAGATGAAGCAGTCTGTCCACAGATTAGGTAAAATGACTTGGAGGTTGATCTCATAAAACTGAGGATCATTTCTTTTTGGCCTGTTTGCTGTATAAGTTAGTTGTATAAGCATCTTATGAATGTGTTGGAGTTTAAAGGTTATGAAGTGTGTGATATGTTCTTCTAAAATGGCCCAGTGTGAGTGTCAGTGCTATATTAACCAAAGCTGGTAGAGGTTCATCCCATTATACAGGAGAAAAGAACCTGTTTAGTGAGACAGAATTTTAAAATGACCCCTAAAGGAGGAGTCGCTAGGAGTCGCTAGGAGTCGCTAGGAGTCGCTAGGAGTCGGGAGGAGTCGTGCGATGTTGCTGATGCGTATCAGTCACTCTGCCCGATGTGTCTAAGCTTTATCCTGGCTGTGGTTCTCCAGGCTTGTGGAGATGAACGGCAACAGCCCCCCGCTGACATTCAAGCGTTTCCAGGCCCTAGTGAACCGACTGGAGCTGCCCAGGAAGCCACTGGCCACCGTCACGGCGGAGCAGATGCCCAGCTGCCCCACACACCTCACCGACAGCCACGAGGAGCGCTATAGTGTCCCTTCACTGGAGGAGCTGGGTGAGGCCTCAGCTGCACACAACAACAACAACAACAACAACAATAATAATAATAATAATAATAATATTTGTATGTTTCTGTCAGGATTTAAGAGTACCGGGGAGAGACCATCAGTATGGAAAGGGGGTGAAACGGAGGCTCTGGAGAGACTCAATAAACACCTGGACAGAAAGGTCAGTTATTTCACCCTGACGGGCAGGTTAGTAAAAAGCCCCGCCCCCAAAGCATCAGGATTCACTCAAACGATTCAGCACAAAGCATCTGGCAGGATTCGCTCAAATAGATTCTGGTTCTTCACTGTCTTATATTCCTACTTTGGTTCCCTGTATAGATTCATTTTAAATGTACTAATCTTGTGATTAAAGTATCATCTTTTTTTTAACACACATCCATGTGATCCTCATCAAAGCTGCAGCTTTTCTGCTTGTGTTTGTGTGGTGTTTGATCGTGTAGGCCTGGGTGGCGAGTTTCGAACGTCCTCGTATCAAGGCCCACTCGCTGTTCGCCAGCGCCACTGGTCTGAGCCCGTACCTCTGCTTCGGGTGCCTCTCGTGTCGCGTCTTCTACTACCATCTGAGGGAGCTCTACATGAAGGCAAGTGCGAGTCTCTAGAACGCTTTGTTTAGCAGGTATGGGCATGTTTCATTCAGCTCCTCAGCCAAATAACAAGGTCTTGGGATCCAGTCTGTTAGAGTATTGTGGGACACTGGTTTAGTGGATCACATGAGGATGGTGGTGATTCTGATGGTGGTGATGAAGGTACTGATAAAGATGATTGGGGGTGGGAATGGTGATTCTGAAGATGGTGATGAAGGTGATGGTGATGAAGGTGATGGTGCTGTCTGTGATCCTCCAGCTACGCAGACACTCCAGCCCTCCCCTCTCCCTCTTCGGCCAGCTGCTCTGGAGAGAGTTCTTCTACACGGCTGCCACCAACAACCCCACCTTTGACCGCATGGAGGGGAACCCCATCTGCGTGCAGATCCCCTGGGACCACAACCCGGAGGCGCTGGCCAAGTGGGCGGAGGGCAGGACGGGCTTCCCCTGGATCGACGCCATCATGACCCAGCTGAGGCAGGAGGGCTGGATCCACCACCTGGCTCGGCACGCCGTCGCCTGCTTCCTGACCCGCGGAGATCTGTGGATCAGCTGGGAGAACGGCATGAGGGTACGGCTGGCGTGAGGGCGGTGTGCGGACACACCAGCACGGCTGTTGTGCAGACGCTGACCCTGTAACGTCCAGGTTTTGCCGTCTGTGTTTTACCATGTCAGATCGTCTTTTCCCAAACGCATGTTGTGGAGAAATAGTTTTAAGCCCTTTTTTTACCCTTTGCTATAGATTTGCTATAATGTGTTCGTTTTTATAGTGTTTCTCTTGTCATTTACTTCTAGTAGAAAGACTAGAACTGCTGGGGCAGGCAGCTCTGTGGTGGAGTTATATATGCTGGTTGGGGGAAAAATGCACCAAGTAACATGCTGTTCCAGAGATATTCATAGATATTCCAGAATCTCTGGAAGATGCTCCTGAAAGCCTTGTTACCTGATAAAGCTGTGGGCTGTAACTAAAGCCAGGAGGGTGGTTGTCCTCCACTAAGGGCACTGGATTTTGAAACATTTGGGAAGGGTGGCTCTGGAGCTCTTCTGGAGGGTGGCTATGGAGCACTTGGGAAGGGTGGCTCTGGAGTTCTTCTGGAGGGTGGCTCTGGAGCACTTGGGAAGGGTGGCTCTGGAGCTCTTCTGGAGGGTGGCTCTGGAGCACTTGGGAAGGGTGGCTCTGGAGCTCTTCTGGAGGGTGGCTCTGGAGCACTTGGGAAGGGTGGCTCTGGAGCTCTTCTGGATGGTAGTTCTGGAGTGTTTGTTGAGGGCTGTTGTGTGGGCTGTCTCTCTTGAGCAGGTGTTCGAGGAGCTGCTGCTGGACGCTGACTGGAGTGTGAACGCTGGCAGCTGGATGTGGCTCTCCTGCAGTGCCTTCTTCCAGCAGTTCTTCCACTGCTACTGCCCAGTGGGCTTCGGCCGCCGCATCGACCCCAGCGGAGAGTACATAAGGTACCCACAGTACCTCCCCATACCGTAACACCACCAGTTCAGAGCATCAAACAGAGGTTACAAACCTGATATCTCTGCCATGGTGTTTATATAAGCCAGTTGATCTGGTTTCCCCTAAGCAGCAGGTTCAGGTGATTGGAACCAAATCCATGGGGTGAGCTGTTACTCTGAAGGTCTCTGAGTGCATCAGGAGTGCATGGCACCACTGTGGTTTAACCTACAGAACTGCATAGAGGCTTCATGTGGTTGTGTGTCCTTATTCAGGGTCTGCAATAACACTGCCCAGTTAAATCCTGGTTCTGCTGGTCCTGAGCAGGTGCACAAGCTGCTCTCATGCTTGTTCCCTGACAAGATGATGGAAAGTCCTGAGTTATGCAGCTGGGAGCAGCAGGTCAGGAGTTTAGTGGGCAGGTCTCTCTCTCTCTTGCTCTGTCTCTATCTCTCTCGCTCTATAACTTCCTGTTCTTCCTACTGCTTTAAGCTCAGTATATATAGATTCTGCAGCAGGTGACAGACGGTCACCTGGGAGACTGGCATCCATGGCAACATTAGACCCAAGATTCTGAGATGTTAAAAACTGTTATGAATCTTTCAGGACTTCCAGGGCAAAGATGAAGAGTATAGTTTTTTATAAGTACTTTTTATTTATGTAGCACTCATTCTAAACTAAGAAAGACAAATGAAACAAATGAACCAAACAAATGGAAGGGATAATTAATGAAATCATATTTTTGTTTCTTATAATTTGTAGTAAATGTTAACAAATTAATAAAATACGTTTTCCCCTTTCTAGTGTTGAAAGGAGGTTAGGCCTGAATGACCTGAACAGCCTGTCCTGGGTCCTGAATGACCCGAACAGCCTGTCCTGGGTCCTGAATGACCCGAACAGCCTGTCCTGGGTCCTGAATGACCCGAACAGCCTGTCCTGGGTCCTGAATGACCCGAGCAGCCTGTCCTGGGTCCTGAATGACCCGAACAGCCTGTCCTGGGTTCTGAATGACCTGAGCAGCCTGTCCTGGGTCCTGAATGACCTGAACTGCTGTTGCTTCGCACACAACACTCATCAGTCTGATGCTTTTCCAGAATATTCTTATTCATAAAATAAACCCTCTTGCTGGACTAGTTTGGTGATGTAAGGGTGAAAAAAGCCACTGATTCCTCTCTGGTGCTGATGTGCTAACGTTAGCAGTCAGGCTCAAGGTCTCTCTCTCCCTCATCTCTCAGTGTGCTCACAGCACACAGAGAAGCTGTGATGTGTCTGAAGTCCCATAAAGCTGTTTGCTGTCCTTCTGCAGGATCTAATGGATGTTTGTTGGGCAGTTTTATTCCTGCACTGAGAAACTGTCCTGTTGTTGCTCTCAGAGCTTATGAACCTCCCGGGTCTACAATTTTGTAGCTTTCAGATTTTATGATGAAAATAAAGGTGTCCTGTACTACTCTGCAGTCGTTAGATTACCTGAAGCTGTTGGGTGTAATAACATTGCATTAATAAGGTTTTACAGTGTTCGTTTAATGGGTGCTTTAGAAATGGCTGCATCTCTGATGTCACGCGGGTGACTAGCCCTCGCTGAACCTCATCTTGGTTTATTGTGCCATGCAGGAGATACATCCCGCAGCTGAAGGACTACCCGAATCGTTACATCTATGAACCGTGGAACGCTCCGGAATCGGTCCAGAAGGCGGCGAACTGCGTGGTGGGCGTGGCCTACCCCAAACCCATGATTAACCACGCCGAGAGCAGCCGCATGAACATCGAGAGAATGAAGCAGGTCTACCAGCAGCTCTCCCACTACAGAGGCCTCAGTGAGTCTCACTCCTCACACACACACTGTGTTAAAGGGTTGAACCAGGTCTACCAGCAGCTCTCCCACTACAGAGGCCTCAGTGAGTCTCACTCCTCACACACACACTGTGTTAAAGGGTT
>JAOYMR010000009.1:1187045-1202544 GCA_025802075.1 Tenebrosternarchus preto | reverse complement strand
CAGTGTTAGAAACCACAGTGGAATGGAAGTGTTAGCAGTTGCTGAATCAGCTAAATTTGTCTAAACTACTGAACATAATCATGTGGTCAACAAACAGAGAAGAAGGAGCTAATAAATGAATCATAAAAATAGATTTCCCAGAAATACATCACAAGAGGAAATATTATTTATCTTACAAACTTTATAGTTGCCTGATTGAAGGATGCTAGTAAAATCTTATTATGAACCAACGCTAAGCTTGTAGGGTGTGTGCGGAATCATTTTTTACTCATTACTTTTTTGAAAATAGTGTTTGTACACAATCATTACCTCACCAGGATTTTCAATAATCTGCTTTTCTAAAAGCTTATGACATGTTCCATTCTTGGCTCCATGCACATTTAATTCCTAAATTTCCTGTTTTATTTTCAGAATCCTCTTCATGTTGAAGCTGGTTCCTATTATGTAATCTGCAGTATGTGTTTGTGCTTGTGTGTGTTTGTTTGTGTGTGTATTAGTGGATGTCCGTCCTGCAGTCGAGCAGGACGCCCACGCCAATGCAGACAAAGTCCTGGCGAGTGGACGACTGGGCACAAAACCTCGCGTGGCTGATTCTTCCCTGCACAAAGTTCCAGCCTCCGTCTGCAAGAAGAAGGACGAGACGTCCAAGTCTGCGATCGATGCCAGCCCTGTGGTCCTGATCTCCACACGTCCAGACGTGCCCAGGGATGGGGCCCTGAGAGAGGGGGTCTGCGACACGGGGACTCTCAGCAAAGACCAGGCGCACTACCACACTCTGAATGGCTGCCGGGAGCAGGTTCAGTACCTGGCAGAAGAAAGGTGTACGAAGTGCCACTCTGCAGACAAGAACAAGGACCAGCGCTCGTCGGAGGAGAGCAAGGACCCGGCGCGGGACGTCCACCTGACGCCCGTGTGCGGAGAACAGGAGCGGCCTTTCCTGTCACAGAGCAGTGACAGCAACCGCATGTCCATCAGCTCTGACACAGAGCTCCCTCCCCTGCATTTCCACCCTCTCGCTGGGCACACTAACCCCTCCATCAGCGAGGAGGATGAGGTGTACCCTCCAACACCCCCCTGCAGGACTGATAGCCTCAGTGAGGTAACAGACCCAGTCACAACAACAGGGACAGGGGACACCGCAGCCGTAAACAAAGAGGTCAGCACAGATGCTTCAGGACTGACGTACGACTCGGTGAAGTACACCCTGGTGGTGGATGAACATGCACAGTTGGAGCTGGTTAGCCTGAAGAAGTGTTATCAGAGTTACGATAGCGACAGTGACAACACTGTCTACGAGTCGGCCCTCGACGACGATGAAGAGGACCACGATGTGGAAGATGAGGAGGAAGAGTCAGGTGCAGGAGGCATTAACAGAGACACTTCCTGTGACTCTACCACTGACACCTCATCAGACATGCCTCGCTCACGCAAGTTCCTCAACATCTTTGTGAACAGACGCCCACGCTTTCCTGGTGGGTGGCTCACATATTTCTATGATATGTTTGGTTACCGATTTTTCATTTTCACTGTATTTCTTTTGGGAAAAAAATATGGTCAGCTAAAATGAAAAAGGGCCTAGTATGAAGCCTTGTGGCACATCATTCAAAATACTTCCTTTTGTGGACTATATCAATGAAGTGCAAAACCTTTCATATTTATTCAGGCATGATGACAGTCCTCAAGGAGTTTTTGTGTTAAATGTCGCACTTACAGCTACTGATTGGAGACCCTGCTATGTTTTTGTTATTGTTTGCTTGTTTTGTTTTTTATTCATAGGTGTCGAGTCATTTGGTCTGTTCTCCTGCATTATTGATGGTGAGGAGAGAGAGCAGAGTCACAGAGCAGTGTTCAGGCACGTCCTCCTCATCCTCACTCAGACTACAGGATTTTTTTTAACAATAGGTGTCCTTCAATTTTCGATTTCAATGATGGTACTTGAAAATACTTGGAATAATTTTGCAATGTAATTTAAGGATGAAAAAGCACATCTGTCATTTTTGTGATCCATTCAACCAATCCTTGAATTGGTTGAAATTTTTCTAAATCCAGAAAGACATTACAGAACTCATGACAGTTTATAATGGATTCCTTCTGTAGATTTGCTCTAGAGCTTCATGTTTCTGAAGTCCTTGAGTAGCTGAATTAAAATCTGAAACACTCAGATCAGGGCTGCAGCTACAATCATCAGCTGTGACATCTCTCTCTTGATTAAACTTCAACCGATACTGAAAACCAACCGACATCTGATTCAGGTTTTGTACAGTTGGCTTTGACACTTTCAACAACGCAATAATGTGAATATCTGTTCAACAGAGCAGTTAAACAGGAAAGCAGCCTCTTTCTAGCCTATACAGACTTTCCTGTCCTGCAGGACGTGACCTGAAGAAGGTGACGTGGGTGTCCATGTTCACAGATTCATCCCACGACACGAGGATGAGCTAGAGTTGGAGGTGGATGACCCCCTGCTGATGGAGACACAGGAGGAGGATCTGTGGTGCAAAGCCTACAACATGCGAACGGGCTCTTTTGGCATTTTCCCCACCTTCTACGCTGTTAAGGTCACCAAGGACAACCAACCTAAAGGTGTGAGGCCTTTGGCAAATTCAAAAAGGAAAAATATTTTCCTTGTGTTTGTCTTTTTTGTTTGTTTTACTTTGTCTGTTTGTTATTTTGCTCAGATCACTTTTGTGTGGTTCTGTTTCGACAGAGGTCAAAAGTGACTGGCTTGACACGTTCTGGGTGAAATTCCTCGGCTCCGTTCAAGTGCCGTATCACAAAGGGAACGATGTGCTGTGTGCAGCTCTGCAGAAGGTACAGCCGATACGTGGTGGAACCAACAGAATGATTCATCTACTCCCTCTAATTCTGTGTCTTGATCATTATGTTTTCTGTATATTTTACAAATATTAGCATAGGCATCCATAGTCATGACAATAACAAGCAGTTTTGTGAATAGGTTTATTTTTCCAGAGTTTAATGTCACTAGTCCACATGCAGCAATGCTTCATGATGCAATGTGGAGAATTTTCTTATGAAAATGTATCTAATAGATTAGTACTGCTTGGTCCAATCCTGAGGTACCACTGACCCTTCCAGGTTTTTGATCTGTTCCAGCTCCTCATAAACATGAGGCAGGTAATCCAAGGCTACACAGGTCTTCATGTTAAGAGCTCAAACAGGACAAAAATCTGCTCTGGATCCTGGATCCGGAGGACTGGATGGAGGTCACAAGCAGCAGAGTAGTAGGATATAAAAAAAGTTAAAAAATGTGTAAATAGTTAAACAGATCTTATCAATGGCTACTGTTTAGTATCCTTGTATAAGTTAATATTTAATAAGGTAGGTCATCTTGGCCTGTAGCGTCTGTGTTAAGTGAATTGGTTCTGTTGAGTTGTTCACTTTAAACAGTTTGTTTTTTGTTATGATGTTGTGGTGACAGATTGCGACAAACAGAAGAATAATGCGATTCAGTCCCCCGTCAGAGTGCATCGTGGAGGTCAGTGTAAGAGGGGTGAAGATCATTGTTCAGGATGAGAGTGAAGCTTCTGAAAGGGTACGTACAAGTCCAAACCAGCACTACTGTGTACGCATGCATTCAAAATACTGCATGATTGACAGCGGAAACTTTTTCTGACACATCTAATGTGACCTCTGACATCATCTGCACACTGGAGTGTTTGTTGACAAACACTTATGTTCAGCCTGACACAATAACCAAATGAGAGCAGTACAGAATCAGTTTGGTCTAAGGTATTAGGTTTAAGGTATTAAGTCTAAGGTATTAGGTTTAAGGTATTAGGTCTAAGGTATTAAGTTAAAGGTATTTGGACTAACGTCTTTGGACTGAGGTGTTTAGACTGATGTATTTGGACTAAGGTATTTGTGCTAAGCTAACTGGGTTTCCCAGTGTAGGGACATGTTTGCAGCACGAAACTATTCCTTCATATCCTAAACTGTCATCATGAAGCAGCAACTCCAGATCCACAATGCTGACAAGCCCATTCCTGGTTTTCTTGTTTTCTCACAGGGTGACAAGTACTGTCACTTCTTTCAACTGAAGAACATTTCCTTCTGTGGATGCCACCCAAAGAACAGCAAGTGAGTAAGAAAGTGAACTTTGATACCCCCTTTCTTAGCAGCCTTATTTCCCTGTTCTGTACAATCTGAATGGCCCATTACCCATGAATCACTGGGTTAAGTGCACAGAGAGAGGCTTAGGTAATGTAATGGGAGTGAACCAGCTGCTTCAGAAAAGAAATGACTTGTGAAGGCCCACTAGAGAGAGAGCAGGTTATACCCTGCTCATGAGGGACTGATTCAGACGAACTTGAGTGTGTTGTGCATTTCAAGAACTCTGAAGTTATCTTGCACTCCAAGCACTCTATTTAGTATACATCTAGATTTTAGGCTGAACTGTTTCTCTGTAGTTTGTGAGATTTCTAGGTAAACCATGTGGTTTATTTGTAGACTTCTCTGTATTGTCTGCTATACTGAAATCTGAGCTTACATCACCAGAACACGATGACCATTTATAACAAGACTTTGGTTAATCTAGCATGCACTGTATGCCATTGCACTGAATTCAGGTATTTTGGACTAATCACCAAACATCCAGCACACCAGAAGTTTGCCTGCCATGTGTTTTTCTCTGAAGAACAAGCCCCACACATGGCTTCATCCATCGGGTAAGAGCTGCCTGGGTCACTTCAGCACAGCACAGAAGTCTGAGTCCATCCAAAACATGAGTCCTAACAACAAACCACTCAAACAACAACTTTCCTAAATACGACAGCTCTGATTCCCTTTCACTCTGAATGGGTCCCGAATTCAGCCCTGATTCACTCTGAATGGCTCTAGAATTCAGTCCTGATTCAATCTGAATGGGTCCCAAATTCACTTTCATCTGCCACCACCCACTAGACTCATG
The DNA here is from genome assembly GCA_025802075.1 of Tenebrosternarchus preto. Lineage (NCBI taxonomy): Eukaryota > Metazoa > Chordata > Actinopteri > Gymnotiformes > Apteronotidae > Tenebrosternarchus > Tenebrosternarchus preto. Next base: position 1,197,617 of record JAOYMR010000009.1, on the reverse strand, counting down.
GGAGAAGCTCAATATGACCTGTGTCCTGTAAATGTGCATCATTCCTCAGTAATCACTATTATTAACCAACCTGGAAAATGTCTGTTTGGATGAGTGAGTGTAACCAGTGGAACAGTGTGATGTTCCAAATTATTCTGAAGAACTTGTGCAGATGATGTGGTGAAGATTGTTGGTTGTTGGTTTAAAATGGTAGCATTAAATTGGTAAATATTTTTCTCTCTCTTCAACAGGAAAGCATTTCAACAATTCTACAAAGAACACATGGAGTATTCATGCCCCACAGAAGACATTTTCCTTGAATGACCTTTGCCCTCTTGCATACATTTGCACTACTGGATGGTCTATTATATTATGTGTTGCATGATGGGTTACAAAAATCTTGTTAACATGTCAAACGTCACGTGTTAACAGGTCATACCATAATGTTCACGTCTATTTTAGACAAAGCGTGCAATTACAACCCCCACAGACTCTGTCATCACAAGGCAGGGGTCAGTTACAGGCTGGACCCAGCAGAACAGAGCGGAGAGGCCTGAACTGCTCACACTAAGCCTAACAGTTCATATTTGAAGGTCATTGTAATCTCCCATTAACCCTTTATAGCTTTATTTAAAGCACAACACCAAATTTTACAGTGCATGTGAAAATTGAAAGATTACTTAAAAAAATCCTTTCAAGACTATTATTCAGTACTACAATAAATTTACTACTTCATACATTACCAATTAAAAAATATCAATGGACCAATAGATGAAACTATTGGTCCATCTTAAGCCTCTGGTTTCCACCTACACACTTTGTTCAAAGCATTAGAAGGATCCTAGCATGAGTGTGTTTTGCTGGACAAAAATTGCTAGTATCTTTTACTCCTACTTGTTTTCCATTGAACATTGTTGGCTTTCACTATATTCAGTGTTTGTATTTCAGTAGTCAAACCTATCGACTTCGACCATGGTCTAAGTACATCCCCATCACACTGATCTCAGAATTTAAGTGTGTAGCCATGACAACCAAATATTTTTATTTTCCCCTTTAATGCAGTGCATCATGTACATTGCGGTCATAAGTTTTTGGGCAGTGATACAGTTTTTTGTTGTTTTGGCTTGGAGTTCCACCACACTGGATTGGACAGTGATGCAGTTTTTTGTTGTTTTGGCTTGGAGATCCACCACACTGGATTTGAGATGAAACAAACAGCTATGAGGTTAAAGGTCAGAACATTACATTTGAAAATGTTGTGTAGAAAAATGAAGGAATCGCATCTCTTTTTATGTGTAGGTCTCATTTTCAGGGACCATAAAGAGTTAGACAGCAGCTCACTCAGTAACATCTTGGCCAGGTCTGTTGATCCCTCATCATTAGTTTGTAAGGGACTAAAGAAAATATACAGAAGGTATAGAGGTGATTCCAGATGTTGCATTTACATCTGGTGTCTGGTGCGTTTCAGCACAAGGACCATAGAAGTGGCAGTGGTGGAAAAGAAGGCCTTTCAGATGCTGCCAAATCCAGTAAAATCCCTCATAGACACATCCGTAGCATCACGAGCCAAGACAACACAAATCCCCTGGCTAGTAACGATGAGATGGTGAGATATACCACCTCATCTGGGAAACGTACTGACATGTGGAACTGACTCTTAACTGACGATGTGATTGTGGACATCTGACCTGATAGATCTGAAAGTGTGCAGGAGCACGTTAACTGTTCATGTCCAACAAATCTCTGAGGACAGCAGTTCAGCTGGCAGCCGGCCACAGACCTGAAACCTACCACTCAACCATGGAGCTTTTCAGGGCCAAAAAAAGCGTATCGTTCTGGTACGGCTAAGTCAGTGGTCCCAGCTGGAAACCCATGGAGCAGGAATTCCAGTTACTGAAGCACAGCTTGGGATACAGACTGAGCTTCAAAATGGCTGCAGTGTACTGAACTACAGAGCCAAGACAACACAATCCATGCCACTGTTACTTACAGACTGTACTGTATGTTATTAGCATACCATAAGAATCTTCTATAGAATATTTTATGTTAAATTATATTATTTAAGAGACTTGGTAAATAAAACATATTTAAATGTACAGTGTTCAAAATTTAAAAACAAAATCACTCTTAATATGATGACATGGTGACTTGTTTATATATGAAATGTATGGAACTCCAAAGCAAAAAGTAGATCCATATCTGTGTGCCTTCCACAGGTTTGGTCTTCTCTCGTCGCTCTGAACAGCAGGTTTCACACCTTGCAACAAACTAAAGCCAAGAATTAAGGCTCAGATATGAAGTGAATTGTCTGGACTCGTTTTCTAAGCTTCTTGGAATGGCAGACACTTAATCAGCATGTGCTTGAAACAGAAGATCAGCTTAACTATGAAGACTGTGTGATATTTAACCCTCTGAGGAGTGAGGAACGTGTCTATCTAGAACTCTCACCATCGTTCTAGAAGGTAATAGACACTTGTTGTTAGAACTGACTAAAACCACTATTCTTCCACTATTAAGAACTGGAACATTCTAAACACATTGCTATGGTAATACTCATAAGAGTTAAGGACAAAATCACCTAACTCTTATGACAAGGAGTGAATGAACTTCTACAGCAAGTTTGTTGATGGGTGACCGAAAAAAATGGTGGATCTGTAAAACAATGGAGATGTTCAATTTACACTTACTCTTACAGGAGGGTGATAAGTTTTGGATCATACATGTCTTCAGATCAATCTTGCAAAATCACAAGTTGTGCCTATTTTTTTTTGTTGGTTGTGATTATTGTATATGGTCTTTTTTATTTGGATTATCTCAACTGTGTTATGGAACTCGTAGAATTAAATTTTGTTTGTAAATATACTGTCCTTGAGTCTGACTTGGGCAATGTCATGGTTAATCGATATGTTCAGAGAACACTACACTGTCTATTTATATCAGTGGGCAACAAATAGATGATAACTGAGTGTATCATTTGAGTTATAATGACTTTAGGAGAACATGGCTAATGGATTACTACAGCTGTATTTTTATGTGTTCAAACAAAATGTGCAATAAATCGTCCTGAACAACTCAACAATAGCGAACAAATGTTGAACTTTGTTACATCCACACATGTATGCATCCATACAGGAACATCTGCTTCAAACATTCGCTTCACAGTCTGGGAAACTAAGGAAGGCTTGGCCCTCTTTGCATATTAAGAAACATTACAGGCAACTGCACAGTGCAACAAGGCTGTCAGTGAAGGTGCTGGCTCCTAAGCGCTGAGGTTGGTAGAGTCCGAAGATGACGTCATGGCAACTGTATCGGTGTGACCCGCCCACTGGTGGACCTAATTCTCGGAGGAATCAGTCTCCTCCGTGGAACCATCACTCTCCAGCTCCATCCTGCGCCGCTGCTGCAGGGGCTTGCGGGGCGAGGCCCTCTTGGGCGCCTCCTTGTGGCCAGCTGCACTGCTGCTGCTATTAGAGGTGGGGCTGATGGTCACCTGGGCAACACTGCTCCACACCCCACAAGCACATCCAGTTAGTTCAGCTCAGTGCACATTGTTGCTGTCCCACAATGGGAACCTTCCATTCAAACACAAATCCGAAGCACACACCATTCCTCTAGAGCATGGTCTCATCAGAATCGTGCATTTCACACCATCCAAAGTAATTTACGATGCAGTATTTTAAGTATGGAAACAAAACTGGTTTTGCATGTTCTTTGCATGTTCTAAATTTGTTTTTGCATGTTCTAGGGAACCCTAGTGTGTACATCTAAATTGACAAGTTTTGTAATAACCTCTACTAACATGAAACAAACATTTAAAAAATGCTCACAGCCTCTCCAACTCCTGATCCATCTCGGGGTCAATGAGTAGGTCCAGTCGGTTCGGAAGAGCACCTGGAAAAAAGAACGATAACAGCAACCTCAAGCTGCTTCTAGATCACTAATGACATGCTGACAAGCTGCTTCTAGATCACTAATGACATGCTGACAAGCTGGGTCCATTTCTGGCAGGGAGCTGTGAGCAGAGGCCCAGTGAGCCTCACCAATGTTTCGGTTCACTCCCTCGTGCTTGGCCAAGGCCATCAGGAAACCGTAGTATGACACTTGCTGTTTGTCCTCGAGGATCTCCTTAATGGTTGAGACGGGTGGATGTCTGGAGAAAAAGCAGATCGATAGCACCCACCTTCTCAGAGTGTGCTCGTCTGTATGCCAGAAAGTGCCCCATTTGACCAGCAGATGTTATGCCTGTGTTTTCGCAGCTGATCTGTGTGTGTCTGTCTGTAATATTGCATGCCATACTATCTAGTCCAATACTAATGTTTTTTAAAAGTTTTGTCAAACAGTATTAAAAGCTAAGGCAGCTAAAAATCCTTGAGCTGTCTGCTTTACTTTTTTAAATCATTGTGACAAAATATATTGAGACTGTTCAAACTGTTCTCCTGAATGCTGATAAACTATTCCCGCATCAAATCTATCGGTAGAAGACTCAGAATGTTTCAAAAGTAGAAATTTACCAACGGCAAAAAATATTTACTAGGTGAGTTTTACTAGGTAAAATTCACTACACAGTTTGTACACCCTGCTGTAAAGAGAGAGTTCTAAAACCAATAATCTTACTTGTGTTTGAGGCGCTCACAGAGCCCTCTAATGCACTCAAAGAGGACAGAGGAGTCCACACCCTCTGGCGAGGAGTTAACGCCCTCATGTAAGAAGTCCACACCTTCCTGGGACAAGTCCACGCCCTCCTGGGATAAATCCACGCCCTCCTGGGACAAGTCCACGCCCTCCTGGGACAAGTCCACGCCCTCCTGAGAGAAGTCCACGCCCTCCTGCGTGTCTGTCTCCTCGCCGGCTGTGCCAGATGATGGCTCAGCTAATGTGGAGGTTGGGACAATGACTGTGTTTGGGTTCTTCCCCTCAAGAAGGCCATCATAAATGACCAGCACACTCTCCAGGAATTCTGTTAGACAGACGTGAGGACAAATGAAAGGAGTGGTAACCAGCCATGTTGCAGGAGGTTTTAGTTCTAACCCATCAGAGTGCAGTTCCCACCCTGCTCCTGGAGCTCCACCACCCTGCAGAGATAATTTCCCACTCTGGTCCCCCAATACTGACCAAAAGCTACTTAGTTCTAAAATAAATATGCTCCTCAACACCTTGCTAAACTGGGTGAAGCTTTCATCCAGTCGTCCTGTATACAAAACCCTGGTTTCCATTATTGTAGGCATCTTACGCTTTTCTGCATTTACGTTATTCAAAATAATAAACTTCAATTAGAACAAAAAAAGTGAAGAAGGGTCACTTTGAGCAGAAGGAACCAGAACTTCATAGGCTGATCGGAATTATAATTTATCATTCCAAATATTCTAAAATTAATATACTAAATTAATAAATTAAGTATTCGATAAGACATCCATGGAGTCCAAAGAGGTACAGTCTTTAAGGAAGGTCACCATTAAGAACTTTTACTGCAAGAGTTTAACATACTGTATTTACCTTCATAGTAGAACTGGATTTGAAAAGAATAAATAAAATCTGAGAGGGAAATTGGACAGTCCATTGCATCATCCATCAGGACAATCCTACCAGAGAAACAAAAACATCACAATATAATATCTGTTTTTAGTTTGAAAGCATAATTACCAGAGCAATAGTCAAAACGTAGTGGAGTGTAAAAACCTAGGTGCATGATCGACAGTGTAACTACATGCTGGAACCAAGTAATCAGTTTATAACCTGATTGCGTTCTGCACCAGTTCAGTTGGAAAGTCTGGACAGAGGAGCTGAAGAAGAGAGCTGTATTCCAACATCGTCAGCAAATCTGAAAAGAGGTACACATCTGTTCCACAACTGCATGAGCATGTTCACCAGAAATCAATGCGTACACACTTCACACGCTTGCCTCCGTTTTTTCCAATCTGTCGGAAGCATTTCCAGAAGATTCGGATGAACGCAGCTCTGTTGTGTGGCGTAGCTTTAATGTAGCTGAATTCTCTGAACAGAATGTGGTTCCTGTTCTTCACACTGGTGAAACTGCAAGACAAACATCAGCTCTCATTTCAAAGTACACCTGACTTACTAAACATATCCGCCACGCAATGGTGAATTTGGACAAATGTCCAGTAGAATAAGGCATGTCGCAATGAGCTCAAAACGTAAAACTCACTATTCTGCAAAATAGCGAACGATGCCAAACTGGAGATACTCTTCTCTGTGCTCGAGCAGTTGAGTGACGGCATCGTTGAGATAAAAGAACACGTCTGTCTCCGCTGCAGAAAAAGCGCAACGTGATTATCCAGCTAACGTTAGCTTACAAGAATCACCTTACCACTACGCAAGGGCTACACATTGTAGCTACATATTGTATCGTCTGTCTGACTGGAATAGATCCGATAAATAACAGCAATAGTGTAGCATACCTAAATATTGCTCTGTTGTCAGGGTGAAACGATCTGTGTTCATTTTCTTGTCGCTATGGTGTCCGATGGTTATCATGGGCCTCTAGCGACGCAGACCGGAGCGTTACTAGGATACTGGCGGAGTGCCGAGAGTTGATGCGAGAGGTGCGGTGTAAGAAACTTTCGGTGACCTCTTGTGGATAATCAAGGATATTGAAAATGAGTGATTTAAATCGCTGAAGTGGGTTTTGAACGTACTTGTTATAGCTATTGCAATAAAAAAGAAAGATAAAATAAAAATACTAAATTGTAGCATCAGAAAGCACATTTCAGAAGTTAGATGTTAATTTATAAACTAACATAAACAGATATGTCTTAACCCACCTCATAAAAGTCAATAGGAAGGAAATTCCAGAAGTCTGCAGATTGTTCTTACTGTGAGACCGTAAATTTTGGAATTTCCTTCCGAGCGACTCTATGTGGCCTGGTAGCGGGTACGACCAGTATATTTTTGCTGGTAGATCTGAGTGCTCTTGTAGGAACATACACAACAATCAGTTCATGGAGTTCTAGAGATGTAGTTCTAGATATGGTGTACTTTGGTACGCCAGAAAAAATCTGTTAAAGTAGTTGCCACAAAAGCATGTGTACGTGTTTTTAGAAGCTGCTCTGAGAATACCACAGACATTCATTATATTTCTTAGGTGAAAGAATGCATTTTTGCAAACATTACTTAACATTTGATTTCTAGATTGATGTTGAAAGTTACGCCCAGGTTTTTTACATGGTTTTTAGCCTTTATCAATATGCATATATACATATGTGTATTGTCTGTGCATACAGGTGGAAAGAACCTTTGCATTTATTGATTCTTGTGGCTAACAGGACCATGTATAGATAAACGAATAATGTTGTTCCCAGGATCGAATCTTGAGGGACTCCACAAAATAAAGCTGAATGCTTATCTGCACGATATTCGAATGCAACATAATATTCACAGCTACTTGGTTTGAATTAAATCCAATTTCAAACAGAGCCAGAGAGACCAACGAAGTTTTGTAGTCGATTGAGTTCTGCATTGTGGTTATTTGTATCGGCAGCAGTACCAAGATCTAAAAGAACCAGTACATAATGTCTTCCAGTATCATGATTCATTCTATGATGATTAAGATCTTTGAGAAGTGCTTCTTTTATGATAAGTCTAAAATCAAGATCCTGGAATACTTATTTTGAGATGTTACAATTGATGTTACAATTATAGTATCATTGATCAATACAAACCACCTCTTCAGCTGATTTCCCTATTGATGGGATGTTTGAATCGGTTTGTACATTTTTATGCTAATTCATTATGCTGAATCCTATCACATATAAGTGTAGTAACTTTATCTGAGCCTGAACATCACCGCCATTGGTACTGATGTCGATGTGCGTGACAGCTATATGTAGATAATCATAATAAAGATACGATATTGATTGGAATATAATTGGTTATAAGAGGGAGATTTTGAACTTAGAGGTATTCACGCGTGCTTATTGTTATATGCATCTTTCATATATTTCATAATATAGATCAAATGTACTTTTGTTTACATTAATTTAAATGTTAACTGCGTGTGGATCGCTTATTCTGCTGTTCTTTAGGGCGCTACCTGGTATTCGTGTAAAAACGGAAGTACATAATGATAATCTGGCAGTTCAAGTCAGAAACTGCAGTGGAAAAGTGGTACGAGGAAACTGCAGTTTTTGCTCGATCGGACGCACAAAGAGGGTCGCAGCTCCAAACACACCAACAGGGATCCTATTATAAACGATAGATCGGCGTGTGCTATTGTTACACCCTTCGCACGGTCGGTTTAAACCCAGTACGCAGGCGTCTGCGTCCACGAAGCGACTCTGCTCCAGGCGGCTCCCCTTTCACTTGCGGCCCCTCCCTCTGACTCTCCGCCCTTGGAGGAGGCGTTTCGGAGCTTGAAGAGTAATGACCAAATATCGGCTCCGGCAGAATAACAGCGCCTTGTCTTCTGTATCCAAAACCAGGTAACATAATAAAACCGAACCGTCTTTTACAGAAGTGTCTCAGAAATGTCGTGAACGACATGGCGGGCGTTGATGATGTTTGGTGCTGGTCCACTGCTCTCTTACTGCTGCGTTTTCAGGGCCTGCTGTGTGTTGGATTGAATATCAAGTGTTTCTGTCTGTCAGACAATAGTGTGAGTCATGAAACTGTGAATCCATGCCAACCACCAACTTAGTGTATCATCTCTCCTAACAACCATTCCGTTTCCTGTCGGTTGTTATGGTAGTGTTTGATGTTAGCTGTCTCGCTAAAGGTACTGAAATGGCGATTCCTAAGCTGGTGTTAGCCAGCTAGCCGAGCTTAGCCTTTACACTGCGCACTGCTCGGTGGCCCTGTTAGCTGGTAAGCCATAACGTTACTTGGACATTTTTTTAAGCTGGTTTAGATGTTTTTAGGCTAACGTTGTGTTTGGTTGTGTTTACTGAAATACAGTGGGTATAGATAGATGGATTCGCTAATCATAACTCCTAGCTAGCCAGTAGATAGCTAGATAACGCGAAATGACATGCTGAACAATAAACGTGTGGCTTTAGTTTAGCTAACGTAGCTAACTTGCGCATCTGAAATGCATTACGTTTAACCTTGCAGCTGATCACTAGCTAATACTGAGTTAAGGAGTTAACTCGTCTCATTATCAGATGACTTGGCTTAGCTAGACAGGTTAACCAACTAGTTAGATAGTTAACCGGTTAGTGGCTTGTCAACTCCCTTTTAAGCTTTGACTGTCGATGCATTCAGTTGAACCTTCATCTGACGTGATTCTTCATATAACATGGGTTTTTAGGACTGTTTTAACGAGCCTGCTAGCAAACTGCATGTATTGTTCATATTGTTTACTTGGGTAGTTTGTATTGATCGGATTGTCTTTAACGAGAACATCATCTAACTACAAAGTTGTGGTGATGCTGGCCGTGTTGGAGACGGTTGATGGCGGTAGACGATTGTTTGGTGCTTCGTGTTAAGCGGTTTCTCGATTTATTTCATTAACGGTGCCAATGATGTCGACGCCATAAATCGTAGCTGCTATTTTGTACAAATCGATACGAAATGTGAAATGACCGTCTCTCGCGGACGTGCATTAGGGCACATTAAACAACCACTCATCCAGACGTCACTACCGGCCATTTGCGACCTGGAGACGTTGACGGTGCTGCACGCCAGACTTGAGCTGCACAAGTCCCAGAGGTTTTTGTACATGCATGGAGCTCGTCTCTGACAAACGCTGGTGTGGATGGGATTATTCTTCTCTTGCTGTATTCACGATAGATTAAATTTGCGGTAGACACTACTTCGTTCTTTGCGCCATCATGTTACTTCCTAGTCAGGTTGCCTAGATCAAGATATTTTAGCCTTTAACAAAGTTCTTTCTTCTAATTTTGTGCCAAAAAACAAACAAACTTTAAATTCTTCTTAAAACCGTGTTTGGCTATTTCTCACATTCTTGTATTTTAGCACCAGTGTTTTGTATTTTTGTGCCTTAATGGTTGTATTGTTTTTAGTGGTTTTTTAAATCCAGTACATCATAATGGAACCTTTTTGATTCTTCTGTTCTGTTTGTTCTTCTCTTGTTTGTTTTATAAAAGTATCTGCCTCCCAGATCAAGCTGTGTGTATGATGGCATTAGTCCCTATGCTGAACAGTCATGCAGTACAAAACCAAAACCAAACATTGTCCTCTTTGCTTCTTTCTCTTTGTAGGTGAATAGAGAAGGCAAACACAAAGGAGCCACCATGGGGGATGACAGTGAGTGGATGAAGTTGCCTGTTGACCAGAAGTGTGAGCACAAGGTGATTACGCCGGTTTCCTCTGATGTCCAGTCTGGTTCGTTGACTTTGCAGGGTGTGTTTCCGCGGTGGCCAGCCTGTTCGCTCGTCAGCAGTTCACCAAACCGCTGCTGTTAACCGCTGCTTCACATTTCCGTTTAGTTCAGAAAGAGGGGGATGTCTGAAAGAAAGGTCTTGTGCCTTCGTTTTCTGGCCCTTGTTACTTGAACAAGAGGCGCGGAGTTAAAAATAATTTTTAAAAAACTCAGGGAAATGTAGAGAATTTTATTGCAGCAACAGGTGCATAGCCATGGATGGATGGATGCGTGAATGGATGGATGGATGGATGGATGGA
>JAOYMR010000009.1:1133076-1155241 GCA_025802075.1 Tenebrosternarchus preto | reverse complement strand
ATGAAGGAAACATTTACGCATGACTTGTAATATTACTCTGATATTATTTTCATAAAGGTAAAAAAGGTGTCCTTGTTCTGGATTCATTTATGTGAATGCACAAACACAAGGTTCTGTAGGAGGGGGAACACTTTTGTTTGTAATGGATCTCAAGGAACTTGTTAAGCAGAATGTTGTAATATATCGCCTCCATTTTCCTAGTTCAGGTTTTTAAATCCCTATATTTCACATTTTAGTCACCTAGTTCCCTTTGCCAAACACTCCTGATTCAAAGCATTAATATAATTCCACTAGTTAAATTGGCCGGTGAAACACCAAAACACGCGCAGCAGATACTCTGAAAAAATCTAAGTAGCACGTAATTTTCTTTCTGGAAATAAATATAAACCCATTCACGGAAAACGTTTAATAAACCCATTGCAAAAACCGAAGCTAACATACGTCGTAGGGTATGTTAAATCTTCCACCACTGGGGTCAATATTTGACAACCCATCGTTATGGTACAAAACAGCCTTGACTGACAGTCCTGCAGTATAGATCAATATCGCCAGTTTGCCTTGTCGTAACTTTGTTCGCTGCGTGTGGGTGGGTGCTTCTATGTCCCCTGCACAAATAAAAAAGATAAATGTAAAGTTAATTATTTAATTATTTGAATGTAAAGAAAATGACTTGTTTTTTATATTTACGTTGTACCTGTTACATTTTCTAAATTGTACCTGAAAATATATTACACAATATTTAGTGTATTATTTTTCTGTTCTGGACTCCGTTTCCCCAAATTACCATACTATTAAGATCATCTTAAATGAGAGGGTTTGCTGTAATACTCTCTCTATCCATATATACTATCTCTTGCATATAAAAATATATTTGTTTTCCGATGCTTTTGAGAAACCCAGGCGTTTGGCACGATCGGAACACCGCGGGTGTTACAGTAATGAATATTTGTGCACAGATGACCTCCGTTTTTTTAAGTAAAACACGCCACCCCCTCGCGCTCCCTCGCTCTTCGTCGGTGCGGAGAATTATTCGCAGCTTCCACTGTCTCGCGAGTTGACTCTTAAACGGAGAGTGGAATAAGGAAGGAGTAACGATGCAGTATTCGCGTGCTCTGTTATCCGTTATTATTGTTTTAATTGCACTTCAGCAATCTGCAGGATTCTGGCTTCTCAACGTCATCTTCCCACCACCAGCCAAACCTCACGTATCAAGTAATAGCACTCCGCCTCTCATTATCGGTAAGCAAGTTTTTTCCCCCGTTTGGAGTATAATATATCGATAACATTGTTGACGCTTATTTCATGGTGGACGTTATCAAACTTTATTATTTTTTACTTGAGGATCGCACAATCTTACGTGTCTAACCTTGTGAACTTCTTGACCTGTGTCAAATGTGTGCGAATCTGTGTGATATAGTGCCTGGGAATTTGGGAAATCGCCTCGAGGCCAAGATCGACAAGCCCACACTGGTCCACTGGCTATGCTACAAGAAGTCAGAGAGTTGGTTTCCCCTGTGGATCGACCTCAACATGTTCATGCCCATTGGTATCGACTGCTGGATTGACAACATGAGGTGAGCACAGGGACTCGTTGAGACGAGGATCCCAACTTAAGTACTGTAGACAGAGGTAACATTTAATTTACATATATGCTTTTAATATAACTCTTATCCAGACCACTTGGTCTAGCAGAGCTGTAGGCTTTTTGAGAAAATGTGTTGTGTAAATGTATTTCACCTGACTATATATATGCAGATTTGTTTAGTAAGGTGTGGTGATTGTATTACACGCCCACAGTGGTGATTGGCACAAAGATGATGGAAGTTGTGTGAATGACATTCATCTGGGCTGAAAGACTTCAAATGACCACACAACAGCAGCAGTCTGTGGTCAGGAGGGGGAAGGTGAACACATGACCAGCTTGTGGTGTCCTGTAGACTGGAAATGATCCAGCTTAAACTCACTTATAGACAAAATGACTACAAGTCTTCCAAAACATTGTCTTCATTTTCTGTTTATAAACGCCTATCTAATGTGGTTGTTTGCTTGCTCAGTAAAATCTCTAAACAAATGTCAGTTAGACTAACTCAAACAGTTAGACTAACTTGAACCCTGAAGTATTTTGGATGTTTTATATGAGACAAGTATATTGTAACCCTTAAAGACTTAGAAAGTATACTGTAAAGTATATTGCAAATTATTTATACTGTCATGATCAGTGCTCAGATAACAGGAAGAGAGCACCACTTAAATCAGTTCCTAGTGGTCTAAAATAAGAACAGGAAATAAACTCAAGTTGTCAGCCTCTGTGAGTCTTCCTTTGTGCCCCAGGATCGTGTACAATCGGACAACTCGCACAACATCCAATGCTCCCGGTGTGGAAGTTCGAGTGCCTGGCTTTGGTCAAACTTCCTCCATAGAGTTCCTGGATACAAACAAGCTGGCAGGTCAGTGGTCTAGTGGGCTCCCAGGTTGCCTTTAGTTCCTTCAATTCATAATCAGTAAAGGTGAATACACTGGATGAAAGAAATTTATCAGGAAAAATCTGCTTCAGGTTTGTGGATGCGTGGTGTTGTAAACATGCTGTTGTTGTGATATTGTCCTGGGATTGTAGATTTGAATTCTTGGCTGAATTCCACAATATTGTCTGAATTAAAATTGAACTGAAGTGAATCCAGTCCTGTCATCTTCTTGTACAGCTCAAGAAGTCTGTGTCTTTACTGACCTCCCTCTGGTTCTAGGTTATTTTCACACTATGGTTCAACACTTGGTCAACGTTGGATACGAGCGGAACAAGACCATTCGTGCAGCACCGTATGACTGGAGGATCGCCCCGAGTAAATGGAACCTCTCCATACCATCCTACCTCACTAACACTCATGTTTCCACTCACAACCATACACACTTCTCTCCACCACCCTCCATACAGAGATAGTTCATGCTTCATCTCTCGCTCTCTTATACTGACACACACACACAAATTGCTTCAGTAAAAACTAATAAAAAAAGATCAGCTTTTTATATTCTTGCCACCTGTCTGAAACAAAATCTGCAACACTCTATTGTATCATACTGACACACTCTGTTGTATTATACTGACATACCAACTCATCTGCAGCACTCTGTTGTATCATACTGACCCAAGTTCAGAGAGTGACCTTCACGCCACGTATCTCGTACATTTTTACATGCTGTGTTTCCATTTGTGTGTGGCGTGGTCCAGATGAACAGGAAGGGTATTTCTCTGACCTGAAGAACCTGGTGGAGGAGATGCATGATGAGTATGAACAGCCTGTCTACCTGCTGGGTCACAGTATGGGAAGCAACTATATCCTCTATTTCCTGAACCAGCAAAGCCAGGCCTGGAAGAACCGCTACATTAGGAGCTTCATCTCACTGGGAGCTCCTTGGGGAGGAGCAGTGAAACCCCTTAGGGTTTTAGCATCAGGTACCAACACTCTAGTACCGTTAGTTAGATAAGCTGTTGTCAGTCCAGTCCTCAGGAACTGACATCCAGTCCATGGCAGCCAGGTATGAAGAAGAGCTGGAGAACTCCTAATACCTGGTCCATGTGGGTGGGAAGCTGACTTTGTGGCGAGAGCTCACTTTGTGACAGGGTTTGGAATAGATGTTATGCTTTTCTCGCACTGACTCACAAGTGGTGTGAAACGGCTGTCTTCATAAGGAGATGGTGGCTGGGGTTAAACCCACGACCTCTTGGCAAAATGCCATTGGGCTTGCACATCTTACATAATTGTTATCCAGTGTACCAGTCATCTTTTGAGATTCAGCTGAAGTTTAAAAGAAACATGGAAAACATTGTCCTTGTTCTTCTTCTTCAGTTCGAAATATTGATTCTCTTCAAAATGTTCTCAAGAAAACCAAAAGAAATGTTGCTGCTTTTTTTTTAGTATTACAAACATGTTCCTTTCAACAATAAACAAGTTTCAACTGTCTAGTTTAGCTTAACCCTAATACTTAACTGGGTTGATTTTTATGCAGTGAATCATGGACAGATTCTGGCCAGAGAATATTCCAGAAACTGATTTTCCCCACTCCTCAGGGGACAATGACGGTATCCCGCTGGTGTCCAGCATCAAGATCCGTGAGGAGCAGCGAATGACCACCACAAACCCATGGATGATCCCCTCTGAGGAGGTGTGGCCCAAAGACCACGTCTTCATCTCCACTCCTTTCTTCAACTACACCAACCAGGACTACAAGCGCTTCTTCACTGACATCAACTTTGAGGATGGCTGGTACATGTTTGAGGACACCAAGAACCTGACAGCAGGCCTCCCCACCCCTGGGGTGGAGGTCTACTGCTTCTACGGCATTGGCTTGCCCACTCCCGTCACCTACATCTATGACGAGGAGTTCCCAAATGCTGATCCTGTGGATTTCTTGTTTGACGACGGAGATGACACCGTAGACAGCCGCAGTATGAGCATGTGTAAGCGGTGGATAGGTCAGCAGGAGCAGCCGGTGTATGTGACGGAGTTCAAGGGCATGCCTCACCTCGACATAGTCTTCAACCACAACGTCCTCATCTCCATCCAGGACATCCTAGAGGGGACCTTCAAGCAGGAGGATAGTGTTCGCACGGTTATAGTGAAACATCATACCAATTCCACCACCAGACCCGTCACACTGAGCCCTTGAGTAGCACTGTGGAGAGGAGTGAGGCTGTGGCTTCCTTTCACCACACAGAGGGGTGATGGGAGTGTGCTGGTAGTGCACGTGATACTGGTTTCCTGTTTACAAGAGCCAAACAAATTAGTTATATCACCACCCATAAGCCCTCTTGTCCTTCTTGCTCATTGTCTCCATCTGCTGGACAAAAACTCTATGCAACATTGTCTGTGAAGTTTGATATTCATTTATTCGATGGCCTTCCTAATCAGTATTTTAGTAGTATCTGTTAAATATTTTACATTAGAATAGACAATGCTCTGGTTTGTTTTTGTTTTGGACAGATTTCAATGGTGCACAGTTATCTGGCTTATTTCTGCATATTTTTTACTTTAAAAAATGTAGACAGTAAAAAATATAGACCATCTTAAAATGTAGACACTCATGTCTTTTAAATGTGAAGAATTTCACCATCTAGTATTTATGAAACAAGGTATATTCACTGATAATATTTTTAATTTCAATTTTTTTAAGAATTAAAATAAATTGCTTCACGTATAAATTTAGCTTTGAATTTAATTTAACGTATATGTTTGTGTCACTAAAAATTAATTAGAGGAGTTTTGAAATCCTGGACGTGGAAGCATTGAGGCCTGTATGTGCTGTTATCACTACTCCTGTCACCCTTTCCCCGGAGCACATGGGAATCATGAAAACTCCCCCTGTTTTACGACCTTTGACCTGATCCGAGGGGTAAAAGTCCGGTTTGGCCAGCACAGCAGCCAGTTTTCTGAGGGGGAAAAACCTCATATTGGTGCAGGAGCCTGTTGGATGAACAAGATCTGATTGGATGCTCACAACTGCACACAGCAGTGTTAGATAAAGTAGTTTCCTGAGTTTTTTCCAAACTAAAATAATAATATTCCCAGTTCATAATCAGCATGAATGGCACCGTTTAATCTGAATCAGGGAAACAACTCTAATAAGATGATCAAAACCTCTCGACAGTGTGTTTTATGGATCAGTGCTCAGCCACATACATTGAGATGTGTTACAAACACTAAAGACACAGCAGTTCTGTGTTTGCTCCCCCCCTCCTTATTAGGTGCTGTGCTGAACTGATTAATATTAAACTGATAAAGAGTGCAGGTCTACAACTGATAGGAGGCCTCCATGACATGAAGAGCTGGGATTTACATATATATTTACATATGAAGAGCTGTCATTTACATATACATTTAGATATAACATTTGCAGTGGAGTTTCAAATCACATGATTCACTTATAAATATTTCAGTTACTTCAGAAAGTTTAAGATTATATCCATTAAATGCATGTCCATACAAATTTATGTAGCATATTAACCTACCAAGAAATGCTGCTTATAAAAGCAACACGTGTAATTTTAAAGTTACTGTATATATTTTTAAAGCTTTCTTAAAGAATTTGTTCTCATTAGTATAATTATATTCATCCCTGTGGGCTGTATAGGCTTTTATAATATTAAAAAGCATTTTTGTAAATGATACAGATGAGCACTAAAGCGGTCCTACGGTGTAGATCAGATCTTTCGATGATTACCTTAAACCTTACTCTATAGGTGACGTCATTGCCCCGCCCACCTCAATCGACGACCTCGGTCAGCGTTTGGCACAGCCTGATATCGGCGTTAAAAACTCAGGTCGGTCGCTACAGAGGTTGAGTTCCTAAACTGCGTTCACCGAGCTCGCTGGTCGTCTGACACGTTTTATTTTCGATTTCTTGTAATGGTTGTATTTTGCTAACAAACGAGTTAGGCACACATGCGGAGTCGTCGTTTAACAAATTTAATCGATGTGTGATCAGTTGGAAGATGGTGCGTTATCGCCCGCTGATCGTCGGCTCGGTTCGGCTGTGTTTGTTGTTGGTGTTCGCCGACTGTAGAACTTTAAAATGTTCGGATGGAAATGGATGTTCAGACCGACCGCCTGTGGTACTGAGTAAGTCGATAAATTTATGCAGAGTTCTTTATCTAATATAGTTTTGTTAAATATTTCTGGTACATGTGATGTGTGTGTGTGTGCATAAAACTCGTGCTCGCAAGACATCTTCGATAGTCTGTTATAGCCTCTCAAGCATGGACCTGTAATCGAGGTCCACTGTAAACATGGAATTTGAAAAGTAAACAAAAAAATATATAATAAATGAGATGACTGACATAAAGAGTCGTTGTGAAGTTAGATAGTTAATGTTTGCCTCATTGTTTATTTTTTGCCTGTCGGGACGCTCATATGACATCTGATCATATGATCACGGAAGGGACCAGCGTGACTCTCGACTTGCTGTTTAGGAATAAATTATTATTATAGATTATTATTGTAGATTATTATTGTAGCCTGATTGCTCGGAGGTTGTAAAAGCTTGAAACTGCGAACTAGTTTTAACATACTCATAACATTAGCGACTATAACTCAAAACGGCCGATTTTTTAAGACTTTTTTTTTATTGTTTGTGGGCCAACCTACATATTGTGCACCGTACTATTGTATTTCCAGGAAAGAGATTTTATATTCAGGGCAGATCTGTATGACGTTAAACCGCCGTAACGCCAACGTGCCTTCTCCTCTGTGCAAACTGACATTAAGCACGAATTGATCGTTAAAATAAAACAACGTCGGGTTATTTCAGCAAAAGTAAGTAGAAATATCTTCAGTATCTTGCCTGGCATTTGACAAGCACAAGAGCACTGCGCGTGTACAAGGAGCTTATCCTACCGTTTCTTATCGGGTTTGTGGTCTTAGCTTACACAGACAAATATTAACTTTATTCAGAATTCAGAGGCTTTGAAATAAATGGAAATATAATGGTGACCACAGTCAGGCGAGGCACGATATGATCTTTTCGATCTTAAGCGAGTGAATGATTGATGAGCCTAAGAGACAGTTTACTTATCAGATTGTCTGATATTCAGACCGAAATCTCACAGTAGGAGTCAAATGATAAGGGCAAACATGACAGTATTTTATTTTAGGTGTTTCAAGTGTGTTTTTAGTTTAGACCTTTGATCATCTTTCTACTGGGTGGGTAAAGGTCCCTTATCCTTTGTACCCACCCAGAGCTACACATGTGCCCTTCAGGTAATGTTTTGTTGTTTACCTTAATCTCTCAGACACCTAATAATCCTTTAGTGTACTGATGATCAGTTGTGACCATCCCAATCCCTGTGAGCTATTCCAGGGGTATGAGATGGAGTCTAACATGTAACGGGTCTCCTGTCTGAATGGCCATGACTCTGTCACTGTTGCTCTGCAGTTCCAGGAGATCTCGGGAACCAGCTGGAGGCGAAGCTCGACAAGCCCAGTGTTGTGCACTATATCTGCTACAAGAAGACCGATGAGTACTTCACACTCTGGCTTAACCTGGAGCTACTGGTGCCCGTGGCCATCGACTGCTGGGTGGATAACATGAGGTAGGAAGCCATGCTAGTCTGTCTGGAACGCTGTGAGTGCCCGGTGGGTGAACTGTGAGTGCCCGGTGGGTGAACTGTGAGTGCCCGGTGGGTGAACTGTGAGTGCCCGGTAGGTGACGTGTGCACGTGTAGCTATCATCAAGCCCCTGTGTCCTGAACAGTGGATGCTTTATATACACCAACAGCTGCTGTTGTACAGAACAATGCTGATGTCACTGGCAGGGGTTGGTTTACAGGTGACTCAATGGCAGAGGTTACAGGTGACTCAATGGCAGAGGTTACAGGTGACTCAATGGCAGAGGTTACAGGTGACTCGTGTGTTATCTTTGCAGTAAAACATGCAAAATTCAAAGCTGGTTTTGTTCACCTGTGAACAATGTGATCACCTGGAAATAGTAATGTGCATTTTAGATTTGTGAGAGGTGTGTCAAAAAAATTGTCTTGCCAGCAGACATAATAACACACAGTCCCGCCCTTTGTCTTCTTCCACATACTGGCATGGGTGATTGGCTTCATCAGCTGTCCATCATGGGTCAGGGAAACCACAAAGCACATCAGAGCTGCTTGGCTTCTCTCTGTGTTATCAGCTGCTGGACGGTCAGCAGGTCCAAGCCTTTGATAGGTGAACTTAAATTTGCTGTGTGCATGTGACTGTCTTGCAGAAAGTTGGCATGCAAGGCCTTTCTGTCTCTGATCTGGGACCTGTTGTAAGTAGGGCTGTGCAATATATTGTTTGTTAATCAATATCACAATACTGGCCTTTGAAATACTGATTGCAGAAGGTTGCAGTGTGGAAATGACCTTTATAATAAATCTTCTTTTGTCTGAAGTTGTTCTGTGACTGTTTAGATGAATTGCACATCAACATGACCCAACAAACACGATCAACTTTGGTCAAATTATGTATGTCACTGTAATTATATGACACAGAATGCTCCAGTAGTTTTAATTTATATTGCAACATTATGTTCATTTTTGCAGTCCTAATCGTAAGTTTATCTAGTGTGTAATTTCCTTTCTTAGTCACAACTTTAGCTTCACTTTATTTAGACCTGCACAAGATTTTCTGTGAGTTTAAGTGGTGGATTGTGTCGATGTTTGTTTCCTTTTTTCAATATTCTGTTCTTATTTTTACTGCTTCCTCTTTTCATAAATATCCATATTGTGAATGTGGTCATTGATGATTGCCCTTAATCGCTGTTGGCTCTGAGGACAGAGCAGTTCCTGCTGCAGGGTTTCATTACTGCCTCTGTGGTCATGCTTTGGGTTTTTTTTTTTTGGTTTTTTTTGAGGAAGTTAAGCAAATGTAAACTCGTTAAGAAAAAGGGTGAGATTAGATGATCTGCTACAGCTGTTTCAGTCTTGGTTTGACCCCTTCTCATTATGGAACACCATGGGATGAGCCGTTCGCTCACAGCTAACACCTTACGCAATGTAGATCTAAATAAGGTAAACCGTTTACAGAAGGTTAATTTCTCTCTTTATTTATTTTTTAGAGATGGATTCGTTTTGTTGGGGATAAAACCATTATCAAATGCTAAATAATTCACTCAAATTTTATGTAATAAAGTTTCTCCTCAAAGAAGAAGTGAAACTTGATCACCACTTTCCAAATGAGAGACATTTAGTTATAATATCAGTCTTCGCTCAGGTGAACCACTCTACATTATTCTGGACTCATTATATATATCTGTTATCTGTTCTGTTTAAAACATTGATTTCAGTAGAGTAGGCTGGACAGTTAACCTCTTCAGGCCCTGCTCATTTAATGACTGCAGGATATACATGTGTAGATATGTATGTATATACTTTATATAAGGTGTGTGTGTGTGTGTGTGTGTGTGTGTGTATTGATGATAATTGGTAATAAACTTTCCTGATGTCATATTTTTTTCTTGGTTTGTGCAACAGGCTGATATACAATCGCACCACCCGGGGAACG
This sequence comes from Tenebrosternarchus preto, assembly GCA_025802075.1. NCBI lineage: Eukaryota > Metazoa > Chordata > Actinopteri > Gymnotiformes > Apteronotidae > Tenebrosternarchus > Tenebrosternarchus preto. The sequence goes on along the minus strand of JAOYMR010000009.1, from coordinate 1,145,219 downwards.
GAGGCTCCTCCAGGTGTGGACATCAGAGTGCCCGGGTTTGGCCAGACGTTCGGCCTGGAGTACCTGGACCCAAGCAAACGCAGTGTGGGTGAGTGTAGAGTGCAGGGGAAATGCTCACTATCCATCCAGTATGATGTATCCCAAATTTCTCACTACACATCTGTAAGATCACTTTGATGTCACTGCTGTTGTGCTTTAATAATGCGTTTGTTAATTAATTAGTTTGTTTATGTAAATCCCAGTTATAATAAACATAAAGCACCCAGAGGACACGTTGGGTAATAGCAGCCATTGGTAAATGGGAGCGGGGCAGGTCCTGTGTTGGTAGTGAAGGGCAGATCTACAGAGTGAAAGCCATCCTTCTCTGCACAAGGGCCTCACGCTGGTCTTCTCCGAGTTGGCTGGTCTGAAGGTTTTGTGTTCTGCTGCAGGCATGTACTTCTTCACTATCGTCCAGGCTCTCGTGGAGTGGGGTTACACCCGGGATGAAGATGTGCGTGGGGCGCCGTACGACTGGAGAAAGGCCCCAAGTGAGTATACCAGCCTCCCAGCTCACCTCTCTGCTGTCTGGCTGTGAGGAATCTCTGCTTGAGCAACTTCCTTGGTATCACCATCACTTGGGTATATTACTGTGATCCTCTTTGTCTGATACCAACTTATTATCACAGGCAACCCGAGCCATTGAGTCAGAGGTGGCGCGTGTGGGCCTGCCGGAAGAGGAATAGTAACATTTGTGAATTTATTTTCACAGATGAGAACAAGGAGTATTTCTTGCAGTTGCAGTTGATGATTGAAGAAATGGTAAACAAATACGGAGGCCCCGTGGTTCTCATCGCTCACAGTATGGGCAACATGTACACGCTCTACTTCCTCAACCAGCAGCCGCAGGCCTGGAAAGACAAGTACATCAAGGCGTTGGTGTCCCTCGGGCCGCCGTGGGCCGGAGTGGCCAAAACCCTTCGGGTTATGGCCAGTGGTAAGGATCTACGTTCTTAACGGTGGAGGTGCTGAACTATTATTCTCCTGGAGTTTTTGAGATCCTGTTTAGTTTAGGTTTATATTGTTGGCTGGATATTTAGGACCCTGATTTGCAGGGTCAGCCCACTGCATTAGGACTAGGACTTTGGGAGTGTTACCCCTCTGGAAGCAGTGTGTAATACGTTTGTTATTGGGAGAAGGACGGGTTAAGAAATACCAAGCCCAGTTGTTGGTGTGGGCTGGATCAGTTTGGTGATATAATGGGGGCGGGGGGCGTGGTTAATTATTTACAAAAGTGCCTTAAATGTCATTTGTGTTTCTTTTCATTCAAACACCTTGATCTTCTGGTTTAGGTGATAATAATCGTATTCCAGTCATCAGCCCATTAAAGATTCGTGCTCAACAGCGCACGGCTGTATCCACGCCGTGGCTGTTCCCGTACGCCCACACCTGGCCCAGCGACATGGTCCTAGTGTCCACCGGCAGCACCAACTACACCGTCCGCGACTATGAGCACTTCTTCACGGACATCGGCTTCGAGGACGGCTGGTACATGCGTCAGGACACGGAGGCGCTGGTGAACGGGCTGACTGCGCCCGGCGTGCCCGTGCACTGCCTCTACGGCACGGGCGTCCCCACGGCGCAGGGCTACCGCTATGAGGCGTTCCCGGACGCGGAGCCCAGCGAGGTGGTGTACGGAGAAGGCGACGGCACGGTGAACGTGTTGAGCGCCGTGCAGTGCAAACGCTGGGAGCAGCAGCAGAGCCAGCCCGTGCGGCTCGTGGAACTTTCCGGAAATGAGCACGTGGCCATGCTGTTGAACTTCACCACCGTCGCCTACATAAAGACCGTTCTCTTCTCGCCGTGACATGCGCTGTTGGCCGCAGAGCCCGGAGCACACCTCCCCTTTAATTAGGAGAAATGATTAGGGATCGTTTTCACTTTCCTGACGTAAAACGGCATTGGTTCTGCTTTCAAGGTGATCACTTCTGCCTGGTGGTTTTGGACACGCTCCAGCATCTCGTGGTTGAGTGTGAAATGAACCTGTGTTTGTCTGCTAGTAAACGGACTGGTTAGTCCCTCTTCATCTGGAACAATGGGTGATTATTCTGAATTCATATAGATCTTCACTCCTGGAGAGACAAAAACTGGGTCATTTTATATTTGGGTTTTTAAAGATCTTACATTTTTAATTTATAAATATATTGAGGTTTACTATGAATTTTAGACCAAATATTCAGCCAATATCTGTGCCATTTTAAACGATGTTTAACTGATACTAACGTGCCTGAGTGGTTATCAGAGAGATAATGGGGAATCATGTTGATTATTACATTTTAATTATCATCTAAAATATTCTTTTTGAAACCCGTGTGTTAAATCCCGTTTTATTTTGAGTGATTTGATGTTTCTGTTTGTGTGTTTGCACCATCAGATACTTCGCCGGGATGAACAGCCACTTGTATAGACACAGGTTAAAAACAACGTTTTACATCTCGGATTTTATGTGCAATAAATGCTGAAATTTGTGAGAGATCCTCATACAATAGAGTCGAGGGGACTGAAGATTTTAGTTTTCCAAATATAATGATACATGTCCAACAACGTCACGGTTGTCAGCACACAGCAGCAGCACATTCCTGCGTTACGTTACAGCCTCAGACCTGTTTTACTTCTCCATCGTGTGTGTGTGTGTTGATCTTGGTAACCTGTCCTAGTGCTTTTTTTATTTTTATTTCAGTTTCTGATGCTGAACCTTCTGACCAGATGCCCACAGATGCCTTAACAGTAAAAAAAGAATAAAACCAAACAAAAAAACGTCAAACTTCAGTCAAGTTGAAATTGAAGCACAATTGAATAAATGAATTTAGCCTGCAGTTCGGCCATGAGATTCTGCATCCTGTACTTTAGATGGTAGCTGTGATGCAGTGATGCTTCACAGCATTTCTCATACAGAGACCTGTGACGCTGGCTTGATGTTTCCTGCAGATGAAACGCGCTGAGACCTTCTTCCCCTGAAGCAGCTTGTTTGGACCTCGGTCACAAACCCTGTGGCTTTGCTGATGCTGTGAGCTCTGGCCATACAAGACTCTCAGTTTAAAGGTGCACCAAGGAATGGTTGTGCTTGTTTTGTTTCCATTTTGGCAGATGAGGACTTAAAAGGCCACATCTTTGGTTAGTTAGTGGTTAGTGGTTTGGTTAGTAGTACCGATCAGCTGCAGAAAACATCGACTTTCCTGGGTCTCCTATTAATACCTCACTGTTTTTGTTTGTTTGTTTGTTTTTTTGTAAAAATCTTACGAGATTTTTTTTTTATTCTGCCTACCTTTTTAAAACTCTTGTCAGGATTGGTCAACTCTTTGGAAACTATATTATGATGTCACTTTTAAGGTTGACCAATCCTGTCTGGTCTTTTGTAAATGTAATTCTACCTGGTTAAGTTTAGCTGAAATAGTGTTTGGTTTTTTCTTCAACAAATCAAAGTTCTGTCTAGCCTTAGTTGAAGAAGGAACGGGGTGATCAGGCTGTGTGACTATACAGGCAAAGGAATTTCAATAAGATCATAAAATACTTCTGAGTAGCTAGCAGCACTTTAACTGAGACTCATTGAAAATGATAGTTTATATAATGTCAAGATATGAATGTGGTCCAAATGAGAATTGAAACCGAGGCTTTGGTATTATTTCACTAATCATATCCTCTAAGAGATGGAGGTGAAGAATGTGTGTAACTGCATGTCTAAAAGCAATGAAATTTACATTTAATATGCCCACCATAAATGTAACAAAACAGGCGAATCGTGCATTTTAATTGTTTACTTTTTGAACGTTAAATTGCTAATTTGCATGTACTTATTTTACACTTTGTATGTGAAAAGGCTTTATTTGATTCAAAATTGTTTCTGGTCTTTTATGTAGTTCAGTATTTTTCCTGGTGCCCAGCACACGTTTTCTCCAGCGGTTGGTGCGTGTGAGAAGGGCATTTCTCTGACTTAATTCATCCATTCAAGTGTTATTTTCTTGCACTTTATATAGTGTAACTCTATATAGTTATAGAGTTATAAAGTATTAGATGTTAAGTCAGTGTTGTGCTTATTTAAGTAAATAAACATGACATTTTATTGTGATAGCAGTAAAAGTGGGAAAAACATTTGACAGTAAATATGTAAGTACATATGTAAGCATTCAGTAGTTACTGTATGTTCTACATGCAAGTACGCAACTTTCAGACACCCGTTTATGTAGTGGCATTTTTCCATAGCTGTATAAAAACCATCTTTATTTTTAAAATGTACAACACAAAGGTGTGTGTGTGTGTGAGAGAGAGAGAGAGAGAGAGAGAGAGAGAGAGAGGAAAAATACCTTGTGCAGGATAGTGGGATTGTTCAGTGTCTAAGTGGTATCTGCTCTAATCAGTGTTTCAGTGCACTAACATTCTGAATGTAATTGATTACAATCCTCTGTAAAGCAGTGAATGGTATTTGGTTCCTCTGTTGATGGTGCACTAAAGGGAATATAGTGGGTTCAGGTGCAGTTTGCCTCCGGAAAGATTTCAAAACCCCTGAAGTACAGTTCAATCCTCAAACGCAGGAACTAAGCTTTGCCTCGGCTTCATTGTGTAGGACACGGTGAACAAGACCATCACGTAGGATCCCATGACTTTATTTAAAAATGAACTTTGGAACTTATTTTACAATATAATTTTACAGTATAAAAATAAATTATGTATTCTGTTTGTGACTCAATGTATTACAAGACTTTCAATATCTAGTCAAAGCAGAGGGAACAGAAAGACTTTATTCCCCGTTTTACATCGGAGCTCCTCGCAGTTTAACTTTATTTGGAAGAGTCCATCTTCATGACCATCCACAAGACTCTACAGAGAGAAATAACCTTTTAATGTGTTATACCAGTGCAGTCAAGCCTTTAACTGGGGTAACTGGTTATAACAAGTCATAACAGTTTAGTAACCCAAGCAAAAAGACAGACATGGTTACCTGAAACAAATCAATATAAACAAGTAAAGCAAATCATCTTTGACAAGCCTGGGTTTACCTGGTGATATAAATAATTGCTTAGGATTGTACCTGTAACTCTGGCAAACAAGTGTCCTGGAGTTGAGCAGTGAAGTCACCAACACACCAGGCCAGACTTACATGAAAAGATGGATCCTGGAGAGGGAGAGACACTAATAAGCAGATGAAGGTCAAGAATGGACCACAATGTCTGAATGAGTTGTATATGAAAATTGTGCTTTAACTGAAAGTACCTTGTAAAAAGTGCTAAGGTGGAACTCTTCCATGGTCTCATTTACTCTTTTCACTGCTTCAAGCAGTTGGCTGTGGCCTGTAGAGATTTCCATACCAAGAAAAGTCCTGGAAGAGATACAGGAGTCACAATGTCCTTCAAACATTTACTGATCCAAAGTCATCCAAGGTCCAAAATAAAATGGATCTTGTACTAGTTGAATCAGACCAAGAAACTATAACATACCTTGTTTTTTCATGATTGGAGTATACCTTCAGTTTATCTGCTGAACACACAAATCTGAAAAAACAACAAAAGTTAGAAACAACACTGATGACCTTGTGTCAAGGTTGAAGGGGAGTGCACATGGAATTCTGACCTCCTGCTCTGTGCTAGGCCAGTACGTAGAGACTGCACAAACGGCTGGATCCAATGGTGTCGCAGGACCACAGTTTTAGAGAGACTGATGTGGAACTCATCTGCTCGGTTAAGGGGAACACCATAGGCCGAAGCACCACTCCTCAGCTGATCCAGTAACTCTAGGAACACATCTTCTGGTTCATCTGAGATTCAGAGTTGAGACTCAGGCCAGTTTTCACTTTTGTCAGTGTGTAGGGGACTTCTGGAGGTAGAATAGTTTAGTTCACCTAATTTTTACATTTCGCATCAATAAGGCTTTACGTTAACTGTGACGCCTCACGGTTCTTACATGGCAAATAAACGTAAGTGGCCCAGTTTCCTCGCTCGTGCTGGAAGGACCGCAGACGCCCTCCATGTTGCGAGCGGTCGTCCATGTGCTCCTCCTCCGTGTCTCGAAACATTTCGACCACACGGTCAGGAAGAGGAAGCCGAGAAAGTGATCCACCAGAGTTGTCCTTTCCCATTTGAGCAGCGACACCATCTTCCGCAGGTTCAATGGTGGCCCTAACAAAAGAACAAATTAAACATGACAAACGTATCTCAGAGTTTTTCACGTTGACGTTTCAAACCTGGTTTCCGAGTCGTATTTCCCCGTCTTACATTACCTTTTCCTAGGCGGAAGACTGGTGTCATTGACGTTAATGTTAGCTCTGTGGCGCTTTCGGTTATTAATAAGTTCATTTTCCTCGTCAGAACTGCTACTGCTGTAATTAACTAACATACTAAAAACACAATGCATTTATTTACATCTACTAAAATGTTCAATGCTGCTATAAAGAAATTACACACGTAAAAGCTAAAAACTATGATTCCATGTACTCTATATGCGCATCTATGCACATTAAGGTAAACCAGCTATGTTGAGTTGCTTCCGTTGAAAACAAAAAGTGTCTCTTTATCATGGCGCCCCACCTACAACAACCTTTACTTAAAAGGTTCCATTTACTCACTGTCGGCTCTTAAAAAAATATCCGGTTGTACGAATTTATCTTGTGATGCAATAACTCACGAAGTCATTCTCATAAATAGCTCGTTTAATAACCTTAACTGAACCTGGGTAAAATATTTCAAGCTCGATGTTTTTGAGGTGTCATCATTTAGAAAACCGTTTTGCATTTGTGCATAGATAGCTAGCAGATTTCAGTCAACATTTGTATTAACCAAAACACCCGCCCGCACAGTAACGGTCTGCAATTGTTAGTTTATAACCAAAATCAAAAGGGTCTAGTTATATAATCATAATTATCGTTTATTTCGAATCAAATATCACGAGTTCCGGTATGTTCTGTGAGGATGCCAATTATTTATTATTCAGGTTCCTGTGTGCCTTGCGCCTTAGCCTGTTGGGGGTTTCGGTGGTCAACGAGCCCTGTGCGGTTGTTAAAACCTGAAATACTTCGGAAGTGCGCATACAATTGCATTTGATTCTAAGCATGGACATTTTATTAGAAACCCTGGAAATATAGAAAATAATATTCGCGTGACTCTACCTAGATTCTTCGAGGGTGCAGGCTTTTACACCCGGAATACGGGGAGCGGCCTACGGTGCAAAACCGAGCAGGACAGACCGCGGATGAAGTTAGGCCCTCACCCACTTTGAAGACCCTACCACTAAAATCATACCATCAAGGCAGGTTTTCTTGATGCCCTGTTATGTCCGGTGATTGGTAAAGGTACGTAACTATTAATTTCTTTAAGTACTACCAGTATACAAGCTATACGGAAGGCTCGCCTTCTGGTTATGTTAACCTGCTAGCAAATTGTTAGCCAGCTAGCAAGCGAGCTAGCATCGCAAAAGGTCCCTTTTCAGCGACTCTCCGGTATCAAAGGACTGGTTATTCACAACGACAAAGGGAGCATGTGACGTGTAAAATACACGTTTATTAAAAACTACGGCCTTCAACGTTGTTTGTGTATGCGTGTACATTTCGGTTTATCGTGTTCCTGCAAACCTAGTTGAAAATGAGTCTTGGCTAATTGTAGGTAAACAAATGCGTATCGTTAGCAGAAGTGGCGAAGCGAGCGCACAGGGATGTTAATTCATTAGCTAACGTTAGCCAGCTAGCTAACGATAGCTGCGTTTGATTTGCCTCTTGGAAGTGTGCACCCTCGCTTAGCTACTCGCACTTTGCCTAAGTACAATTACTTAGCTAAGCAACTAGCATTTTATTTCCACGTTTTATGTGGAAACATGGATGTTTTTCTTTTCGAAGCGAGACAATGGGATTCGGCTTTTCTCCGCCAGTTCCTAGCTAGACAGTCTTCCGCCGCCCTCTTATTCAGCTAACATGGATACAGCGAGTGGTTTTGGAGGTGTGCTGCGTTTCACCGCGCTTCAGGTCCAAGACATTTGCACATCCGCCACTCCAGCCTCACCGCGAACTACGTTTCTGGTATAAATTAAGTTTGTGTCTTTGTAGTGTGACAGTGTTATTGGATCAGATTGAAATGATATTCAGACTTTCATTTTTCGCGCCACCTGTTTTAAATAAATAAATAAAGCTTACCAGTTGCATTGTTATTGACTTGTGTTTATTGTAGACACTGTACAATAAATTGCTTCTGGGTGATTTTAATAGACCAACGTTTTGGTTAGACATTAGTTTAAGTAGTTGCTTTACAGTTAGTTTTGATATAGACTGGGTTTCCCGTAGCTTTTTGTAGTGTTACAGTCTTTTAAATCATTTAAATGTGTGGGCATATTTAAATAACCAGAATAGAAAATATCCAAATAGTAACTGGAGAGATGAAGTCTGTTATTGTTCGTCACTGACAGAATGTTGTTTAATTAACTTGTTTTCTCTTTGCAGGAGTTTGCAGCGGTCTGAAGGAATCTGAGGCCAGGTGGATCTTTCATTTTGAATGCAGTCTGCAGTATTTCCACTTCAGTGATGCCCACATATACTGTGGTCTGAGTTTGTGTTTGTTTTTATTTTTCTGGAGCCAGCAAGTGCTCCTTAAGCCTTTGGGTGTGAGACTTCCTGGTTTTTTTCTCTCCTGTGGTGGTCCCTTGAGCCGTCAAAATAAGTTCCTCTCTGCCCCCCCACCTCTCCCACCGCGGCCAGTCCAACAACCCCTTCCCCCTGGATTCGCACGGTAAGAGGTCCCACTACGGCGCAAAGCTGAATCCCTACACGAGAGCGAGGATGACGGAGGCGTGGCAGCAGCATGCTGTGGCCCCGCCTCCCGTGGTCCACACCATCCCTCCGGGGGCGGAGAACGCCCTCGGCTGCGCCGTGTACGGCATCGTCCTGCAGCCGGACGCCGCGTTGCAACAGTCTCAGCAGCAGCAGCAGCAGCAGCAACAACAGCAGCACCACAGCCAACAGCACAGCCAGCAGCAGCACCAGGCCCAGCAGCCCGCGCTGCAGGTGGGCAGCGAGGGGGGGCACAAGTGCGGGGCCTGCGGCCACGACATCTCCCACCTGGCCAACCCGCACGAGCACCAGTGCATGGTGAGCCAGGATCGCTCCTTCCAGTGCACGCAGTGCCTGAAGATCTTCCACCAGGCCACGGACCTCCTGGAGCACCAGTGCGTGCAGGTGGAGCAGAAGCCCTTCGTCTGCGGCGTGTGCAAGATGGGCTTTTCGCTGCTCACGTCCCTGGCGCAGCATCACAACTCGCACAACAGCAGCAACCCGATGAAGTGCTCCATCTGCGAGAAGACCTACCGGCCCGGCTCCTCGGGCAACGCCACGCCCACCTCGTCGGCGACCAATCCGGGCCAGCCGTCCAATGACGGGGCGTCGGCCAGCAGCAGCGCGGCGGTGGGCTCCTCGGGTCAGCCCGCCTTCGAGTCGTCGGCTCCCTACAGGCCGTACAAGTGCTCGGTGTGCTCGAAAGGTTTCCGTCACCTGTCGGAGCTCACCCGGCACGAGCGCGTGCACACGGGCGAGAAGCCCTTCAAGTGCGAGACGTGCGACAAGAGCTTCAGCCAGTCCTCGCACCTGGTGCATCACCAGCGCACGCACAGCAACGAGCGGCCGTTCAAGTGCGCGGTGTGCGAGAAGAGCTTCAAGCACCGCTCGCACCTGGTGCGGCACATGTACGCCCACTCGGGCGAGCACCTGTTCAAGTGCAACATGTGCGAGCTGCACTTCAAAGAGTCGTCGGAGCTCCTGCACCACCAGTGCCAGCCGCAGGGCGCCCGGCCATTCCGCTGCGCCACCTGCGGCAAGGGCTTCAAGCGCCCGTCGGACCTGCGGCAGCACGAGCGCACGCACTCGGAGGAGCGGCCCTACCACTGCGAGGATTGCCAGATGAGCTTCAAGCAGCAGTACGCTCTGGTGCGCCACCGCCGCACGCACACGGCCTCCGCCGACCGCCCCTTCAAATGCAACCTGTGCGACAAGGGCTTCCTGCAGCCGTCACACCTGCTCTACCACCAGCACGTGCACGGCATGGACAACCTCTTCAAGTGCGCGTCCTGCGGCAAGGGTTTCAGCCAGTCGGGCGAGCTGCTCCGTCACAAGTGCGGGGAGAGCTCCACCACGCCCACCAACCCGGACAAGCCCTACAAGTGCGACGTGTGCGGCAAGGCCTACAAGAAGGCCACCACGCTGCAGAGGCACCAGACCACCCACTGCAACGAGAAACCGCTCAAGTGCTCCCTCTGTGACCGCCGCTTCCTGTCGTCCTCGGAGTTTGTGCAGCACCGCTGCGACCCCTCCCGTGAGAAGCCCCTCAAGTGTCCCGACTGCGAGAAACGTTTCAAGTACTCGTCGGAGATGAACCGTCACCGGCGCGTCCACACCGGGGAGAAGCCGTACAAGTGCGCCAGCTGCGACAAGGGCTTCAAGCAACGCGAGCACCTGGCCAAGCACCAGAGCGTTCACTCCAGGGATGCCCAGTTCAAGTGCGTGTGGTGTGGGGAGCGCTTCGCCGACCTGGGAGCCCTCCAGGAGCACACGGTCCAACACACAGCCGAGGGAGGGGGTTACCCCGTCCCCTCCCTTATCCAGTAACTCTCCTCTTATCCCTGCTCTCCTCCTCTGCTGCCAAAAGTCTGTCTAGATAGATTAAGCAATCGTTATCCTTCCTTTTTACTGTGTTGCCCTGTCATATAGACTTGAGGGGGGATGGATAAAAGAGAGAGAAAAGTGTTCTTCTAATCTCATTATGGCCTACATATGTGATAATTGCTCTACATATGTGATAATTACCCTTTGATACCAAGAGGCATTTCAGCATTTTGTTTTGGAGAGCGAGTGAAGGGTTCTAGATTTTGTTTCCTCCCAGTTTCTTGATAAAGGTCCTTTTATTAAAGGTAGAGGGGGAAAGAAATGAAGTACAAAACATAAACTTGGTCTGAAATATTGTGCACAATATTTCAAGGTGATCTAAAGGAGAGGGGGAGAAACAGACCGTGTTCAACTCTGGGATATGAAGAAATGGCGCCCTCTGGAGTCTAAAAGCAGCATTATGACTTGCGTAGTTCTCTTTGCCAGTAGTGGCTTGCCTTCACTTTAATAACGCGTCGTTTTAGATCATCCAGTGTCCCATATTAGGATGGCGCGCACTGGACTTTATTTAAAAAGACAAAATATATGGCTGTGTACTGATTTTTGTCTGGTGACTTGTTTAGGACTCGACTATACTGTTATTCTGATTAAAGCAGGTTTTGTTTTGTTTTTTTTGTTATGAGATTACTTAGCTATTGCATATGGGGTATAGTTTATGTGCTTTTTGTCCGAGTATAATTTGTAGTTACAGGTTCATTTGTAAGGAGCAGTTGAGGAGTATTTCAGTTGCTAGCCACGCTCTGAAATGAAGGAGTATACTGCTCTCGTCTTACAACAGAAAGGATGAAAACATACTGTATATAATCTCCACAAGTCATCACTTGAAACTATATTGCCTGCGTTTAGTTGACCTCTCGGCTAGTGGTAGCTGACGGGATGTTAAGAGACGGATGGGGAACTAGCCTGTATTGTGCTATTATGAACTATGAAACTGTCTGTGTGTGTCTGTGTCTGTGCCCTTGGATGTGGCAGCCATGTACCAAGAAAAAAATAACAAACAAACAAAAAAAAGGCCCAACCCCCAGCCTGATCACTAATGTACTGTATTACAACGTAGAGGGACAGACCTAACCAGCTGAAACCTTCAGGTCATCAGTCTCCCCTTCACTGCTATATGCATAAATACTGGTATATCGAAACTAGAAACTATATAAAAAAAAATATATACTTCACTCTTGTATACATACAGTTCGTATTACCACAAAAAGAAAAATGTCAACAACTGTCCTGAAATTGCCTAAAAGCTTTAAAAGGCTTTCTGTTACTGTATGTACATAGGTTAGTATGTATGCACTATGTTTACCAGTCTTGTCATTAGATATTGCATCGTCTTTCTTAAACTGCATCGACTGTTTTATAAGTAGCTTTTATTAAGTGGAGCGCTCTTGTCTCTGTTGGGGGGGGGGGGGGGCGGCGGGGGGGGGGGGGGGGGGGGGGGGGGGGGGGGGGTGGGGGGGGGGGGGGGTGGGGTGGGTGG
>JAOYMR010000009.1:1108090-1118223 GCA_025802075.1 Tenebrosternarchus preto | reverse complement strand
ATCGAATCGAATCGTGACCCTAAAATCGGAAATACAATCGAATCGAGGATTTAGAGAATCGTGACACCCCTAGTAATAGGTGTGTCAGCACTGGCTACATAAATAACTGTAGTCATATGAGTGTCATCTGCTCTGATGATTTGTCACTCTGCCTTTCAGTTAGTGCGGATTGCCAAAGTCCTGGGGACAGACGAGCTGTTCGGCTACCTACGCAAATACCACATCGAACTGGACCCTCGATTCAAAGACCTGCTTGGCCAGTGAGTACCACCAGGGGGCGCATGGGGCACGTTGCCATGTTCTGGCTGTGCACCTCTGACTTGGGAAGGGCTGAGTCATGGTTAGACCTAGTTTAGCAGTGTCATAGTGTCCAATTATGGGGTGTGATTATGGCTACCTGAGAACATGGAGTAGAAGGAAGTGATTTGACTGAGGATTTGAGGCACTGTAGAGCAGCACACCTTGAGCTGGTTGCAGGACTCCTGGAACAACAGTTTTGCACTCGTTTTAATGACCAATAAACACATTACAAAAACTCTGAAGGAACCGAGCTACTAATTCTCTGTATGTTCTAGTTAAAATCTGTACTCACACACAGCTAGCAAGCAGTGAATCCTCAGTGCTACTGAGGAAAAATGCAGTGTGTGAGTGCCCTTTCTGAAACAGTGGCTCTTAATCCTGTGAATGGGAAAACCCTGAACAGTGTGGTGCAGGGTAATGAACCTTACTGTCCTGTAGCGTGAGCATGAGCTTGACTATGTGGGTTTCTCTCTCTCCACCCCCCCCCCTCTTTCCTGTCCTCCCCACACCTCTCTCGCTCTCTCTCACAGGCAAACACGGAAGCGCTGGGAGCAGTTTGTCCAGACGGAGAACCAGCACCTGGTGAGCCCTGAAGCCCTGGACCTGCTGGACAAACTGCTGCGCTACGACCATCAGCAGAGACTCACCGCCACCGAAGCCATGCAGCATCCCTACTTTTGTCAGTTCACTGTGTTAGCCGCCGCCTGTAGCTGCATGTTGGCTTTCTCACTTAGCCCCTCTTGGCCTGGTGTGTTGGCTGGCTTTCCTGAGTGTTGTGTGCTAACGATCTTAGCTAGGTATTGAAGCTAGTTTCCCTTAACTCAGCGTGAATTTGTCGTAGTCTTGCATGTTAATTAGCTTCTCTTAGCCCTGGATTGTAGCTTCTTTGGATTTTGTAGTGTGGGATTTTTGTAGCTTTGAGAACTTCCCTTAGTCCTTCACACTGGCATCCAGTAACTGTGATGCAATGTGGCGCTACTTTAACTAAAGGTAGGCTTCAACTTGGGGAACTGGGGAACTGAATGAAACAACCTGAGGGAACTGGAGAACTGAATGAAAGCTTGTTAGCTTCTGCCTTCAGAAAGGAAATGAGTCAGGACTTGGTTTAGCTTTACCCCTTGTTGTTTTTTTTTAACAGTTAAGTTCTTTTGTTTTCTTGATTCACTATATACACAAACATTAAAAGATCTGTATTTTACAGAAAAAAACGTTTATTGCTGTACTACAAGAAGGAATGCTTTCATTATGAATAAATATTCCATTTAACGTTGAACGTTAACACTTGCAGGTTTTAAATGGCTGGGAAATGAGCGCCCAGCGTCAGGGTTGGGCAGATGTGCATCAGCTTCAGGATCTGCTCTGGTCTTTCTGTTCAGATCCAGTGCTGAAGGAACAATCTCTTGCCAACGTGGAGAGCAACTTCGGATCAGGAGTGTCCAATTCGACTCGCTGAGGGCAGGTTAGACCGGTCGACAGGGTTTGGTTTTCTTTTTTTTTCCTCTCTCTCAAATCTTTTTAATACTTAAAAGTTAATTACTTTTCTTTCAGAAATACAAGAAGAACGCGTTACCTCAACTTTTTACCCCTTGTGGCAGAAACCTCTCAAAGTGCAGTGAGATGGAAGAAAGAAGTGTTGACCAGCTAATACCTTTCCTTTGAGTCACACACATGTACCACACACACACACACACCTGCATACACACACAGATGTACTACATGCACACACACACACACACACACAGACCTGCATACACACACACATGTACCACACACTCACATACACCACACATGCACATTGTCTCTCTGTGTCAGTCAAGTTTGGGCTGCCCCAGTTTCTCTGTAAGCTCAGGCTCTGCTAGCTTGAAGATCACCATTGAAGATCACCATTGAAGATCACCATTGAAGATCACCATTGAAGATCACCATTGAAGATGCCCTTATCCTGCCCCCCTTTCTGAAAGGAATATACATCCTTTAAGCCCCACAACCTCAAGTCCCACAGTACTATGGCTCCTCCCATTTAATTAAGCATGGAGAGTGAAGAACAGATCAAGCCCTGCCCCTCTCTCCCCATTGGTCTGTTTGTCTGTCTGTCCAGTATTTGGACCCCAATGTGGTGTCTGTGCACCACCATGAAGTGGTGGAATGGTGCCCCTCTTTTTCTCTGCTCTAGATCGAATGGTATTAATTACAATAAATGAGTTTTATTTAGATTGTTGAGTGGTTTGTGTTTTTATTGTCCAAGCTGGTCGGTGGGGATGGGGGGAGGATTTGGTGGATTTTCATTATTTGGTGGTTTTCAATATGAATAAATATTCCATTGTAACATTGAACGTTAATGCTTATATGTTTTTAAATGACAAACAAGGTCTTAAGTTTGGTGGACGGGTTTGGGAAACACTGGAATTTTTGTAACTTACAGTTACGCTTGCTGCATTTATCAAACGATCTTATCCAGAGCAACTTACAAAAGTGCTTTGTCATCTACTCATAGAAAATATCGTATCCAGTACAATAGGTTAGAGATGAGACGATAACCTCGATTGGATTGAAACATGGAGTCCCTGTCGTGCTATAGCGCTAGGAACGCTGTTCTAATGCACCTTTTGTTTGCTAGCGAAATGGTCCCTTGAGCATACAGTGGAGCTGCAGAGATGTAACTGTACCATAAACTCCACCCTTGAAACAAGATGTGGTGTGTTGGGTCTCAGCTTCAGTCCTGGAGGACCCCTTGTTTTCCCTTCTGTACCTGTTGCACCTCATGAAGGAACTGGTCCAGTGGAACGAGAGGAAGGTTCCACCCTTGTACTGAGGGTCTCAGGTATCAGACGGAAGGCTGACGATTGAATGCAGGTTGTGGCCTAAACAGGCTAAGCTTGGACTGTTCCTGTCTTCATGCCGCTAAACTGCACAGAATTGTTCACTGCTACATCTACAGCAGAGAGTAGAGGTTTTTGGGTTTCATTTGCAAGTGTCTGACATCAGGTTTGCGTGAGGCTGTGCACCTCAGAGGAAAACTGCACAACAGAGTAAGGTTACTGCTCTCGCAGTCCGTGCAGCAGATCGAATGTCTGGCGTGATTCCTCTGCTGGTTTCTCAGTCCTTCTTTAGGCTTGCTTGCGCTGGGACGGTGGTGGTGGAGTAGTTTCCCCCGCTGCTCCGTTCTCAGTTTCAATGCTGAATGGATCCTGGCATGAGCACCGTTGTCCCAGTTGTTCATGTACTCCCTGGAGTTCTGGCTGTGACCGTTGGCACTACAGCACTGGCGCCTCAGTAACAGGTGTTGATTGTGCATCTTCCTGTGATCTGTGTCTGTAAACCCAGAGCCAGGTCTGATTTGTCTGATAGGGATTTCAGTGCTTTCCACAGAAAATAGGTTGGTGCCACTGTAGAAGTGAGGAGTGTTAAACACCTGATGGTTACACACCTGATGGTTAAACACCTGATGGTTACACACCTGATGGTTACACACGTTGTGCATGAGGCAATGTACAGTACAGCCTGCTTTCTCATTGTATCTCATGAGGAATCGGATTCCCTGGAAGAAACTTGGGTTCTGCGCAATTGTGGCAGCAAACGTGACCCAAATACCAGTCTAGGTAAATATAATTGGCTATGCAGAAATCCTGTAACTCCAGGAGATGAAGGCTTCAGCTTCACAAATGCTGGATACAGGTTAATTGTAGGGTGTATGAACTGTGTTTTGAAAATGAGGTCAAGATATGGACCTCTGAAGCTGATGTAGCTACTCCCAGATCTGGCAGTTCGATGTTCAAGTTTCAGTCAGCATTTGCTACATAACTGGTCAGGATTTAATTCCCAGACTCCCCAGTCCACGTTGTTTTCTTTTTGTTTAGAAGTCATTTTATTTGTTAGAAAGCTTGGTTTCTGAGTTAAAGGGAGACACTTGAGGGTTTATAACTCAGAACCTAAAACAACTTTTGAATAACTGAAATTGCTCAAGCTCTTGACAGGAGGGAAGGCAGTTCCACAGCTGAGCACAGACTGCTAGGAACGTGTGTGTCCGCAGATGAGATTCATTTAACTAGAGCTATCTACTGATGTAGGATTGTTAAAGCTGATTGTGAGACACCAGCACGTTCAGGTGTCCTAAGGCGTGTCGTGTTTGTGATGGACGCTGGTGCATTTACACTGGTCTGCCTCGACGATGGATGTGAACGGGTGCCTCCTCTTGTGATGGCTGTATGTGACGTGAACACTGATTGGAGGGATGAGAGGCGTGGCTGGATTCATTTACATACAGTTCAGCTCGACTTTTCGCCACATCGCATCACTAATTATTTCGCATTGAAATTACGTATCTAATTTTTTGTTAGAAATTCAACATTTGTCATGCATGTCACACATGACAAATCTGAATTCACCGTGTAATCTGAATTCACCGTATAAACGTGTAAATCCACATTTTTGTTAGGTTGTGCATTACTTGCAGAAGACGCAGGTAAGTTGAGTTGTGTTTAGGGTTGCTTTGTGACTGACAGCACACAGAGGCATGTTTAAGATGACTGTGTTTACAGGACACTGAGGTAAGGCTTTGCTCTGCGTGTGACTGATGGAGCACGTTAAGATGCTTTAAGGCTTGCTGTGTTTGCAATACAGACACAATAAGGCTTACTGTGTCTGAGTGTGACATGACCACACCTGCGAGATCAACTTCCTGTGCCGGGAGGACACCTGAGCCCCCGCGTTTCCTGTCTACCAACTTGGCTGCAGCTCAGGCTACATCTTCCTCATGAATGTTTCAGTGGCGGCCATGTTGTAGACCCATCGGCTGGCGCCCATGATCACCGCTCTGGCTGGCACGTGTCAGAGCTGAGCTGTGTTTAAAGCCGTGAACCCCGTTTGAACTCGGCTGAACGCCAGCATCTAAAAGACTATCAAATCGGTCATTTCCTGGTATTTGGCCAACATATCTTATACGCTACATAATGAGCTATGGTATAAATATAACATTTTTCTAAAGATTTCTAGAGATTTTTTGACGAGATTTTGGTGGTGATGTTTAGGGCATCAGTTTTCAGAACGGGTCCCTCTTTAGTGGTTTTCTTCATGCATCATTCCTCTTCATTCTTGATATTTCTTTCATTTACCTTCCTTTAAAAATAGTCATTGAGCCCTGAAGCACAGTGTTCAGACTCCAGGGAGGGGTGTGTTACAGGCCAGGCAGCTCTTCTGAAGCAGTTGAATCATCTCACAGAAGTGTTTATATGTATCTGAGTAGTTGAAATAGATTGTGTTAGAAAACTGTGTGGCATGAATCATGGTAATTGGGTTAAATCAACACAAAAAGCTTTTGTTCTTTCTGAGGAAGGCAGCTTTGGACACAGTGTTTTGCACTAGAAGCAGACAGAAATACACATTTAATTACTGTAATCCCATTTTTAACAGTTCTACTGCAATTCAACCAGTTCAGACACTCTAGCCCAAACAACTCAGACCTACAGTAGACTAACCCAAACATTAATTTTTGTTTTTACCATAATGTAGGTGAAAAATACAATAATCCAAAAATAATACTAAATAAATAAATGGATACGCAAAAATACTAAATAAATAAATTTGTACTTTGAATTTATGAGAATATAGATTCTGTTGCAGCATTTATACCACAATGTTCTCTCAGTCAAACACACTTTATTAAAATTGTATTACCACAGGCAGAGGCAGTGGGACAGACTGTATAAAGATCAGCTCAGGCTGAGAGGAAGCCTGGTACCTTCATAAACCTCATGGGATCTTGCAGGAGTGTGAGTTGCTTTATGGTAATGATACATGGTAACACACACCAGCCCCAAAGTTTCTATTCCAAATTACAAAGAGTCTACAAACAAACAAACAAACAAACAAACAACTAAGCAAAAAGTTGTGTTCTGTTTCCATTTCTGATGAAGACGTTCCACAAATGTAATTTATACACCAAACACTCAGTGCACTTAGAACTGACGGAAATGAATACATTTCACTAAAATATTACCCACTGTCACAAAACCCCTTACAAATGTCAGATCTGAGCAGGTTAAACACAGTCCAAAGGTCCACATGTACACAGAAGGGAAAGACAGTCAGAATTAGGGACAAGTGCCTAGGAACAAGAGGGAAGCATCAGGCAAAGTTTCCAGCACGCAGGAATGTCAGGATTCTCTTCCTCTCCTCAGCAGAGTCGGATCGGCCGGGTTGTTTGCGAGCGGTGGACAAACCTCCTCCCAAACCAAAAGATTCATCAAAAGGGAAGGACTTGCGGCCCCTGGACCAGCCTCAGTGAGCAGAGGTGGAGGAAGTGGGGCTCCATCGTCGTGGAAACCCCGAACGTGTGCCAGGTGACCGCAGGCGGGTAAGGAGGGCTAAGGAGCACATGCGGCCTTAGCTCACCTTCTTAACATTGCCGGTGCGTCTGCGGCGGAAGCAGGGCAGAAAGCAGCGACGCTCTGATTGGCTGGTAGGAGAGCTGGGCGTGGCCAATGCTGCTGCCTGTTTCCTGTGGACCAAAGGGAGAGCAGCAGGGGGCCAGAGGATCAGCCACACTCACACAGTCACTACAACCCTGCATTCTACTGTAGCTTACACTATTACACACAGGAAAACAGCCACTGCACTTTCCAAAACAGACTATTAAAACTTTTGAAGGACTAGTTGCAACTGACATGTAAGAGTGCAGTTCTTTTCATCAAAGTATATTGTCCAACACTTCATACCAACATATAGTAATGTGAGCCAAATACTCAGCCATTATGATGGTGTAAAATTGCTTATGTGCAGATTAAACAAAGTACATCACTAGAAAACATCAACAAATATTTAATCATTCCAAGTGGATCTCCAGCAGTATTGTTCATCATTGTTTATTATTGTTCATTATTTTTTGTACATAAATACTCCACTGAGATGAAGAAGGCAAAACACTAAATTCTGCAGCGTTTGCCTGCCCTGCTCTGGGATCCAAACCACAGCAGTTAGGGCGGGGTTAGAGAGCTGGGAGTCCCACCTGGCAGCGGCGGCGGCGGCGGCTGCCTCTCTACGGCGGACCTGCCTCATGACGCGCAGCATGTGACAGATCTGACGCAGGGTCATCTGAGGGGCGTGGCAGGCCAAGCTGGGGCGGGGCGCCCCCCGAGGGCCGTGGTAGCTCAGCAACATGTATCCGCCTCCAGGTCCTCTTCCAAACAGATCCCATGGCTGCAGGCTACAGCTGCCGTAGCAGGAGGCGAACTGCAAAATAATGTACGTTTTAAAGCAAATGAACATTTAAAAAAAATGAAAAGAGTGACTAATATGAGTGAGGCATACAGTGTTGTTCACTCTGCCAGTTCTCTGTCAGACACACTGCCCTAAACTGTTTAAGTTTTTAACGTTTTACATGATTACATGGACACGTTGATGACCGTTAAACCCTCCTGCACTGCCATACAGGCTTAGGACAGTTTTAAAAGTTGAAACCTCAAAGTATTGGTGTAGGTTTCATTTTAACTTTAGGGGAGAACACAGTGGTCACCTTAACCCATCATACAAACACTCCTATACGTTAAATAAGAGTGTTCATATAATGAGCTATATGAACACTCCACCCCCCCCCCCCCCCACACACACACCTATACCTATGTTTCAGAGAACTTTTGAATAAATCCTACACGGTAATTGCATGTTTTTCTTTAGGCGTTCCACTACACTCTAATGCCAGAAGGAAGTCAATTAATCAGCTTACATCCTGTGAAACAAAACCCTCCTCACTGACCAATACACACATACACAAACACACACGGACACACACAGGCCCATCTACATCCACTTCACTAGCTTCAAGACAAAGAGATTATTTT
Organism: Tenebrosternarchus preto; assembly: GCA_025802075.1. NCBI lineage: Eukaryota > Metazoa > Chordata > Actinopteri > Gymnotiformes > Apteronotidae > Tenebrosternarchus > Tenebrosternarchus preto. The sequence goes on along the minus strand of JAOYMR010000009.1, from coordinate 1,110,088 downwards.
ACTTGATACCTGATCAGCATAGAACAGTGATGAGGAACGTTCATGCAGAACATCTTGAAAAGACCTCAGTTCAGGAAGCACCAAGGTCTACCTAAATTTAACTCTTTTAAATTACGCTTAATTAAATGTTTTATCTCAGACGGAGTCAGATTCCAGCTACAGGTTAAGTCTGTTACCAGACTGTGGTAGACTGTAACTGAAACTCATTACTGATTCATTGGATTTAGTTTAGATCTAAGTTTCTGTGTAGGACAAGCAGCACATGCTGAGTAATAACAGAATTGTTACATTAGAGTAACAGTGGGGCTATTACATCAGAGTAATAACAGGACTATTTGATTAGAGTATTAATAACATTATTAATATCATCTTTATGACAGACAACCTACGCTGTATTACTACTGTAATGTTATCTTGTACTATAGGTTCCAGTTCTACAAGATACCCAGATCTTTTTGAATTAGACTGTCTTCATTATTCTCAATATCTCTGTGCCTTATTTTACAAACAAACACGTTGTCAATCATGGTGATCCAAATCACCAGAACAGAAATAACAAAACCACCATTCTAATAATATTATGTGATCTCACATTGCAGGTATGGCAGTTATAATGGTTTTACTAACAACGTTAGGCTATAATATTTTTTATCCCAGCGTACTTACAGGGACCACTGTTGCCATGGTGAACGCCTCTCTCTTCTCCCTCAGGAAGGTGTGCTTATCCTCTGTGTGGAACCCGTGCCCACCTTTCCCTGGTATTTATACCTGCTGTCCTTCATATCGGTTCGGACCTGACAGCATGGCTCCACCCCCTCATACTGACATCACCAGGCATCTTCGCATCTCCTTAGCCACACCTCTCTCACCAAACCCAACAACGATGAACATCTTGTGTTTCATCTAAATTACATCACTAAACATGCTGTCAATTATTAAAGCATCTTTTATGCCCTCCGGCTAAATTTAGCTTCCTGTAACAATGCGACCTTCTGGGAAGGATGAGACAGGTGATATAAACCGATGACAAATCCCCAGGTACTCGAGCATGACTGACAGCACGGCAGTTGCAACATGGGGGTGCCTGTGGGAGGCTCCAGGCTGTGATTGGTGGATCTGTCTGGTTCATTAAGGTATATTGCGTGTGACTCCACGCCACTGAGTCAGAGGCAGTTTCTCGCTTCATCAACATCCAGCGATAAGTGAAGCTTTTCCAATGAGGCAGAAATGGCGACAAGCATGAATGACTAGTTTTGTATGAAAGTGGCTGGAGGGGGAAGAATTGGGCAGGCTGAGGTTGATTTAGAGTCATGTGCCTCAGGCTTTAGAAACACAATCACAGTGACCTCCTGCAGTACTGGAGATAGGAACTGATCATCAATGAGTTCAAGAAATGAAACAATGTTGGTTTAACTTTACATTAAACTCTCTTGACTGCTGATACTACTAATACCCCAGCAATTTTTAACTTCACCGAAGACACTGGATCCCTCTCCAAGCCTGTGATGACTAGTTTTATTAACATGCCATTGTTTGTTTCCTGTCACAAAGTAGGTCTGGAATCACACTCAACTGAACCTTCAAACGACGATACAAGTACCATAATAAGTGGAGAGGAACCCCCTCATGCGTCTCTTCAGCATTGTCTTCTCCCCTGGAGCATCTGCTCTACAGACACAAAAAGAAACTGACTGTTTCACATCTGTTTGCATATTTATTTCAGTTGTTTTAACTCCATTATCGTCCATGAATCCTTTCAATATCATGACTGTCTATGAGAGACTGGAGCATGGGAGTGTATGTGGAACACTCACTCTAAAGGGTGGAATCTTCCCCTGCAAGATCTTGCTCACACTCTGTTTTTGCAAAGGCACTTTCACATATAAACAGACACAATACACTCTGCTCTTTGTTTTGAATGCTCCGTCCCGTTCCCTCAGATCCTCATCCTCCACTCATCTTATTGTTCCCTCTGCCCGTCTCGTTACTATGGGCAAC
>JAOYMR010000009.1:1106202-1107990 GCA_025802075.1 Tenebrosternarchus preto | reverse complement strand
ATCTCCCATTTCTTTTTTTTTTTTAATCAGTGGTGCTGACAGGTTAATTCTGCTACAGTCATGCTGGAATTAAACTGCTGGTTCCACCCCCCCCCCCCCCCCCTCTCTCTCTCTCTGACCCTCTCAGACTCTCTCTCTCTCTGACTCGCTCTCTCACTCCCTCTGTCTCTTTCTCTCTCTCTCTCTCTCTGACCCTCTCAGACTCTCTCTCTCTCTCTGACTCACTCTCTCACTCCCTCTGTCTCTCTCTCTCTCTCTCTCTCTCTCTGACCCACTCAGACTCTCTCTCTCTCTGACTCTCATTATTGAGATATTAAGATGATACATAAAGTATATATGTGTGTGTGTGTGTGTGTGTGTGTATGTGTGTGTGTGTGACATTATTAGGTTATTAAGTTGATACATATGTGTTAATGTGTGTGTTACAGACACTAAGACAGAGGGGAAACAGACAAGAACCCACCGACAGCAAAGAGGAAGAGGAAGAGGAAGAGGAAGATTCCGCCATCAGCAAATGCAGCAAAGTTGACGATGAAACAGTCAGTAAAGGATATTGTTTATGTGTGTGTGTGTGTGTGTGTGTGTGTGTGTGAGAGAGAGAGAGAGAGAGAGTATGTATGTGCCTGTATGGAAGTATTTTTTGGAGAACACTTCGGTGGGTGTGTGCTTGTGAGAGTGTTACTGAATGTGCATATATATTTGCATGTGAGAGTGTGTATGTGTGTGTGTGAGAGAGCGTGCGCAGCCGTGTGTGTTCAAGAGAGCGTGTATGTACGTGTGTGTGTGTGAGAGTGTGCACGTCTATGTGTGTGTGAGAGAGCGTGCACGTCTATGTGTGTGTGAGAGAGCGTGCACGTCTATGTGTGTGTGAGAGAGCGTGCACGTCTATGTGTGTGTGAGAGAGCGTGCACGTCTAAAACAGCAAGTTTGAGTTATCCTGATACACACCACATGATCCATCAAGCCTTTGATATCCCCCTTTGTCTCTCTCTCTGTCTCTCTCTGTCTGTCTCTCTATCTCTCTCTGTCTGTCTCTGTCTGTCTGTCTGTCTCTCTCTGTCTGTCTCTCTCTGTCTGTTTCTCTGTCTCTCTCTCTCTCTCTCTGTCTCTCTCTGTCTATCTCTCTGTCTGTCTCTGTCTGTTTCTCTGTCTCTCTGGCTCTCTCTGTCTATCTCTCTGTCTGTCTCTGTCTGTTTCTCTGTCTCTCTGTCTGTCTCTCTGTTTGTTTCTCTGTCTCTCTCTGTCTGTCTCTCTGTCTCTCTCTGTCTGTTTCTCTGTCTCTGTCTGTCTCTCTCTGTCTATCTCTCTGTCTGTCTCTCTGTTTTTTCTGTCTGTCTCTCTCTGTCTATCTCTCTGTCTATCTCTCTGTCTGTCTCTCTGTCTGTCTCTCTGTCTGTTTCTCTGTCTGTCTCTCTGTTTCTATGTCTCTCTCTATGTCTCTCTCTGTCTATCTCTCTGTCTGTTTCTCTGTCTCTCTGTCTGTCTCTCTCTGTCTCTCTCTGTCTGTTTCTCTTTATCTCTGTTTCAAACTCAGGTGCTCCTTGTCTTGATCTCTGTTGTGTGTTTTTTGTCTTTCTATTCTTGTAGTCATTGCCCTACCTCATTTTTTCAGCATTTTTCTTGGATGTAAGCAATTCCCTAACCTGACTAGTGCTGAGAGATGTCAGTAGGTGAGAGGGAAAGGGGGGGGGGGTGAGATAGAGAGAAAAAGAAAGGGGAAGGGAGAGAGAGAAGGGCAGAGAGACTGAGAGTGTTTAGAAAGAGAGAGGAAGAAAGACATTGAGAAGG
>JAOYMR010000009.1:1096202-1103702 GCA_025802075.1 Tenebrosternarchus preto | reverse complement strand
TGTCCTGCACTCTATCCTGAATGATAATGAATCCATGTGTCTGTTCTTTATCAGTAGACACTGCAGGATAGTCAGTAATTAAGTGAGGAACACTCGTTTGATTTTATGCCTGTTATTAGGCACAGCCCTGCGTGTACTTTCAGCTGATGAACTGTCATATCTGTCAGTAACCGCGTAGGCGACTTGCATTCCTGAAACAATGCCAGGCAAATTGCCTCGAGCATAATCTGGAATTCTCTCTGCGTTCTTCAGACTGTAAAGACATCATCAGATACCAGACCTGTTTCTGCAGTACTGTAGGTTTATGGAACAAAGGCAGTGGTCGCTAACAACCTGCCCCTGCTGCTGGTATTAATGCAAAGTCATGCCATGATCTCATTGGTAAATAATTATTTTTTGGCCCACTTTCTGACCTGACAGGATTTAAAGGTGCCCAGACGTCCTTGTGCTTGGACTAAAGATTCCAGACAAACAGGAATTTTGTGAATGAAATTATTTGTCACTATGAATCACATTTTATATGACAAAGGGCACAGAGTTAATGGGGTAAAAATTAATATTTTGATTTCAGGTTGATTTTAAAGATTTCAACAAAAGAAGTGTGTTTGATAAACCAGCCAGGTGATAAAGACGGAGCTATTGTCGACAAATCAGACCTTTACAACCTTTATGTACTTTGCAACTTTGCAGCTCTTCTCTGACACCCACTCCACACTTACTGTTCTCCATTCATTCCAGTATTAGTCATGCCACTCCAGCCAGACACCTCCCTGATTCTGTGCGTTACTCTGCTTCAGATCATCTGTTTCTTCTCCCTTCTATTATCTTATTGTGGCTCCTTGTTCCTGCCCAACAGAAACCATATCCAAGGTTCTCAGAGACATTTTTCTATTGTTCAGTCCATGCCCACATTTTTTAACGACACTTCAGTTTTTCTGTAAATCCATGAATGACTGGACAAACACTGCCTGCCAACCCTCTGCCTTGTTCAGTGGACAGTAAAGGTTTATACGTGATCATGCTTAATGAAGATGGATTTGAGAGGTTTGAGTGCTTTAAAGCATTTTCTTACATGTAATGATGTGATTTTAGCAGATGATCTTATCTTAGTGTTTAACTTAGACAGAGAGATTCAATACGAGACAATTCAAGTGTCATTACTAGACAAGACAGTCCAAGTGCAAATGTGAAATCATCGTGTTAAGGGCGTGATAAGGCTGTCAGGTCTTAACTATGAGCTGCTTCATCATTGACTCTAAATACTCATCACAGATAAGAGGAGTTGGTACCAAAACAGAACTTTGCTATGCAATCATCGGATGGATTTTTTTTAACAATATCCTGGACATGTACATACGTGTTTCTGAGATGCACTAATGTACTTTTTTTGTGATTTTATTAACTGCTACATGTACAATATAAGAGCTGGTAACTGTAGCATTTTTTCCCCCAAATTTGACTCTGGGATACACATGGAATATATGGAATATCCTGACCATGAAGATCACTTTTTTTTGGACGGTTCAGCTGAATCTGAAAATTCCGATTTAAATATCACCATCTGTTATAAACATAGACTCTATCCCCTACTCATAGCTATTGAGACAGTACAGTGAAAATGAAAACTTCCTCTGGAAAAGTGTGGAAATGAATGAAGACTTTCTCCAGAAAATTACAGAAATGAATGATGTCTCCCTCCAGAAAAGTTTGTAAATGTTTGGAAGCTGTGGATTTCCTTTCCTTTCATGATGCTTTTGCTCATGTTTACCTGTTCAGAGTGGATGCATGAGCCCATAAACTCTGTTTAACAACAAGAATTCCTCTAGTGCTGAGTTATCCTACAAATAAAACAGTGGCTAATATTATACTTGAACACAGAGACTGCATCCTTTTTTAAGAATTCTCCTCTAATCTTCTACAGACGAGACAAAAACATCAGACATACTTCTCAAGAATGAGATAAATGACCAGTTGCTCTGTAACTATGTAACTGTAGTTCCACTTCACAAGTGCTGTATGTGCATTTTTAACACAGCCACTAAACAAAAGGATCAATTAAATTAGGCATTTGACATTTAGAGGGAAGCCGTTTTAATGCTGATGGTCTATTTGCATCGCCAGTTGAAGCTTATGTTAAGAAACTAAAGGAGAAGAATTGATCTACACTTTTGGAACTTTAGAACCCCATGGAATTATGGGTTAAGATTTAATCAGCTACTGTTGAACAGATACTTGTTCAACCTCCTGGAACATGATATATAGATCAGATGTTCCAAATGTTCTGTTTCTCTGGAAGTTGTTGTGGTCATGTATGCACATGTATGGGTGTAATATGTACATGTAATTATATATGTGTGTGTGTGTGTGTGTGTGTGTGTGTTGTGTGTAGGTACATGGTGCCTGCAGTGTGGATGCCTCTGGTTATTTATCTGAGCTGGTACTGCTACAGTTTGTTGGCTCAAGGTAGCACTAGACTGTTTATCACATCAGGTAACACACACACACACACACACACACACACACACACACACACACACACACACACACACGACCTCCAGTGAAGTGTATGTATATGTGAATATTAAACTCACAGAGAGGTTAAGTAAGCCCACCCCAGTGTTTTCAGTTAGCATCCATATAGAACAGCTCACGGTCATCGTGTGAATGTGGCTTGTATTTACTCAGACCTGTTACCATGGGCATTTAAATAAGCTTTACATTACTATTATACAACCATAAAATGTACCTGTTAGTGCAGTTATTTCTTTTTTTTATCTGATATTGTGTACGAATTAAAATGTTTGTCCGTTAGTGAAACATGCCACATCTCTGCAGTTACAGTGATTTTCTACACTGGCATTTACATCACATGTACAACATTTACAGATGTCCTTAAAGAAAACACAGTGCATTTAAATGCGTTTAAATTCATGCATTTGGCACACACTCTAAATTATTTAGAATATATGCAAATGAAGCTATGATATGCATGGAAGGCATTGGCTGAAAGGTTGAACCTGTTTGACTCCTCCCCCCTCCCTTGTATGTCTAGACTACTCCATTATGATCCACAAATACAGTTTCCCCTTCATCTTCCTGGTGGGCGTGTCCATGTGGTCCTTCATTGAGTACTGCATCCACCGCTTCCTGTTCCACATGCGCCCACCTGCCCACAATTATTACCTCATCACGCTGCACTTCCTTCTGCATGGGCAACACCACAAGGTGAGCCGCTGTCAGCCCACCGTGGCTGTCGCCATGGCGATGCGAGGAAGGCGTGAACCATTGGGGGTTTTTGTACATCATCATGTTCCCTCATTTACAATGTAGTTGAGAAAATTTATCAACATATCAAATGCTAAAAAATTCTAATCATAACAGTAAATACTAAAAAATAAACGTAATATTTATAAAATTACTTAATAAATTAAAGATTAAATAGGGACAAAATAGTAAAATAAATAAAAATAATAAATATAACCAAAGCAGAGAAAAGTCTAAAACAACTGAGTAACGGTGATTAGTCACTAGTTACTCATTACTAGATCTTCAGTAATGCTTTATTTTAGCCATAATCAGGGTTGAAAACCTACAAATTCTCCTTCCCTTCCTCTCCACCTCTACCTCTCTCCCCTCCTCTCTCTCCCTCTCCCTCTCCCCTTTCATCATGTTTCTCCCTTTCTCCCTACACCGTCCTGTCACCTCAGTCCCCATTCGATGGCTCTCGTCTGGTATTCCCCCCGAGCGTTGCTTCCATCGTCATCGGTTCGTTCTACGTGGTCCTGCGGCAGCTGTTACCAGAGGGCCTGGGCACATCCCTGTTCGTCGGGGGTCTGTGTGGGTACGTCATCTACGACATGATCCACTACTACCTCCACTACGGCTCCCCACGCAAGGGCTCCTACCTGTACGGCCTCAAAGCCTACCATGTCAAACACCACTTCGAACACCAAAGAGCAGGTGAATGCAGCACTGCCCACTGACCTCTGCCCTCTGACCTCTGCCCTCTGCCCCAGCCCAGCTTTCCTATTTCCTCCTATTTCCATGTTTTTGTGTTTGTTAGTCATTTATCATGTTTATATCTGTTTTTTTCTTTGACAGCATTCTAACTTCGTAAACTCTAAGCTTATTGTTTGAGGATCTTAAGGAATATTATTCAGTAAATGCTATTATTTACTATTAATTATTATTATTATTATTATTATTATTATTATTATTATTATTATTCTAGAGTGTGTAAACGAGTGTCCTTGTGGTGTAAAGGAGCTTCCCTGTGGTAAGACCTGAAAGGACCTGAAACCTCACACTGGTGTTCCACGTTTTTGCCTCTGTGCATGTGTTTTTTGCTCTGTCTGGGAAAGCATGCACACTTATGCAAACACAGCATAAGCCTATGCAAATGTACTGAACATCTGTGTTTTACACATGAATGTTCTTCTCCTTGCTGCAGGCTTTGGGATCACCACCACCTTCTGGGATTACCCTTTCCACACAGTCATCCCCGACCAGACATTTTAAAACATCCAGTTGACTCCTGAGCTCCGGAATCAGATCTCCTCTCCACACCCCACGGTCTCCTCTCCACACCCCACGGTCTCCCCTCCAAACCCCACGGTCTCCCCTCCACACCCCACGGTCTCCTCTCCACACCCCACGGTCTCCCCTCCACACCCTGAGCTGGTATCACCCTCACCCTACTATCACTCTGAGAGAGAGATCCCTGCTGAATCCCTACAACTATCATCATCATCATCATCATCATCTGCCAATACACTACAGGGAAGAGGTCTGACTCTCAGTCTAATGTTAGGAAATATACATATTTATATGTAAATTAATCATATTCTTTAAATACTGTTGGATAAAAATGACCTCTTTATATGACCTCTGATCCACAAACACCATCCCCACCCCTTGAGTCATGTTCACAGAGGAAGTAATGATACAGGCATGTGTGAGAGAGCAATGTGGAAGTGAGGAAAAGAGAGAGAAAGAGAGAGTGTGTGAATGAACAAGTGATTGTTAGCTATAGTTCTGTCCCAATAGGAGGAGGAACGAAGGAGGTAGGACCCCCGCCAGCAATGAAATGTACTCAGGACCCCGCCCCCCCAGCCCCCCAGCCCCCCTCCCCACTGCGTGTTCAGCCACGCCCACCATGCTTTTCTGAGGTTTGTTGGAGTTCTTCTATCAGAACACCCACCGCCACCCACCGCCCCGCCCCTGTGGCTCAAAGTTTTGTTTTGTCTCACACCTTCTTCTTTTGTGACCTGTTCCTTGTCCCTACCCCCCTTCTTGTGAACTAAACTTGCACTAATGAGTCATTCCTGTTCTCGCCACTAACCTCCGGGGAACTGTTTTGAAAAAAAAACAGTCTGCTAGGGGACAGTATCATTCCAGCTGCCTTGTTCATTTTGTATGTCGTTTTTGTATGATATGCCAAGAGACATAGCAATAGAACAATATCATAGCCACAGAGCAGCCATAGCCAGTAACCTGTTATTTAACCATGTAGTGAGGTGTTAAGACGTGACATGAACTTAGGCCCTAAGGAGTAAACAATGGCCTTTGGACTTCTTAATCAGGAAATGCAGGTGTGTTGTCATGGCAACAGAATCTGAACCCTTGAGGGTGTGAAGCAGGGTGCTTGGGCCTCTCCTTTAGCAGGGGTCAGTTTGCCTGGTTACCCTGGTTATTATTATGGGGTTGACACAGCAGGTGGAGCCATGATGCTGTAGACATTGCCAAGGCAACCCCCATCTGGGTTGATGATCAGTAGTGTCTGACCAGGCTGTGGAAGGAGGCCCACCCATCACTCTTGGCTGATTTCTCATTGGTTCACACTTGTGTCATTCTCCACCTTGTGCAGTGGTATCTCACATTCTGTCATAATTAGTAATAATTTGTGTCTACCCCCCCCCATGTTCTGTATTCTAATCCATTTGTGTATTGTACTGTGACTACATGAAATTGTGCAGTTTGGGAATTTTCCATTCAGGTCAAGTGGTGATTGTGGATCCTTTTCCATTCACTAACTGTGGATCATTTTCCATTCACTAACTGTGGATCCTTTTCCATTCACTAACTGCTTTTATCTGCTGCATCCAATTGTTTCGTCAACATGGGTGCAGCTTCCATCTCTCAGTGGTGGAAAAATGCAAAACATATTTCATGAGAACAGTTATATGGGTCCACAGTCACTCAAAATGCCCTTAATGGTTTAATAATCCCAAATCATTCAATTGTGTACTAAAATGATGCTGAAGTGCCTTAGCGGCCACTACCTCCCTATTGCTTCCTACACCCGAATCTTGTAATTGGTCAGTGGGATGTGTCAGTCAGATTCTGGGCGGGTGTCAGGGCGTGGCTGTGGAGGGTGGATCTGGCTGCTTTATTGGAACATAAGGAGAAGTGTGTGTTTGATATTTAATAACATTTTTTTCACTCCTGCCATTGATTACATAGGTCCTACCAAGTCCCACTGACTAGAGGTTTTGCTTCCAGTTTGATTAGAATAAAAACAGTAAATATATCTACATTTGTTTACCTGTAAACAAGATTTAGGGTTTAATGAAATGAAACAAATTTCTTAAAAGTAAAAAGCTAATAAAATGCCTCTAATAAATAGAAAAATCTGTTTACTACTATATATTTGTATGTTGCAGTTATAAATTTCTATGCAAATGCCAGTGTACTTGTAAATAAATGTCTGTATATTTCTGACAAAATTTTGTGTGATCTTTTCTCTCAAAGATTTTGCGTGATCTTTTCTCTCAAATGATTTGTGTGATCTTTTCTCTCAAAAGCTTGGTGTGATTTTTTTCTCTCAAAAAGAATTCAGCAAATAGGATTGTGGAAAAGTTTAATGTCTAATGGCTGATAGCTAATAGTAATGAGCTATCCTTTACAGACATGCAGTACAACCTATCGAAAATAATACATACAATACTTCATAATACTTCAATAATATTGAAGGTCACGTCCTCTGCTCATAGGAGAAAAACAGAATTATTAGAGTATTTGTACCATGATACAGTGGACAAGTACGTACTTTAAAATTATTATTATTATTATTATTATTATTATTATTATTATTATTATTATTATTATTGTTATTAATTATTAATTATTATTGTTATTATTAGAGTATTTGTACCATGATACAGTGGACAAGTACGTACTTTAAAATTATTATTATTATTATTATTAGAGTATTTGTACCATGATACAGTGGACAAGTACATACTTTAAAATTATTATTATTATTATTATTATTATTATTATTATTGTTATTATTATTATTATTAGAGTATTTGTACCATGATACAGTGGACAAGTACATCCTTTAAAATTATTATTATTATTAATTATTATTATTATTGTTGTTGTTGTTGTTATTATTATTATTATTATTATTATTATTATTATTATTAGAGTATTTGTACCATGATACAGTGGACAAGTACGTACTTTAAAATTATTATTATTATTATTATTATTATT
>JAOYMR010000009.1:1085613-1096102 GCA_025802075.1 Tenebrosternarchus preto | reverse complement strand
GAGTATTTGTACCATGATACAGTGGACAAGTAGGTACTTTAAAATTATTATTATTAATTATTATTATTATTATTATTGTTGTTGTTGTTGTTGTTATTATTAGAGTATTTGTACCATGATACAGTGGACAAGTAGGTACTTTAAAATTATTATTATTAATTATTATTATTATTATTATTATTATTGTTGTTGTTGTTGTTATTATTATTATTAGAGTATTTGTACCATGATACAGTGGACAAGTACGTACTTTAAAACAAATCAGACATGATGGGAGAAAAATAATACATTCCAAAAGCATAAAAGGTTTAAACTCTTACATTGAGCGCAACTTCATTTTCAAACTGAGTGTAAAGCAAACAAACACTTCTACTTACTGACGGCACCTTTATCTGTTACGCTCCTGCTACCACTAAGATGGTTGGTATAGGAGAGGATCTTATACTAAACACTGGCGCCCCCCTAAGGCCGATCTGGAAATAGTCATCACCAGTCATCTCTAACGGAACTGGAAGAAATGTGGTCAGATCATCAGAGAATACAGTACCAGTGAGACAGTCCACAGGTAGGGTGGATACGTACACAGACCAGTGAAGGTGGAGGTGGCTGTGTGGTTCCTCAGTAGATCAACCACACCCTAACAAAAAACCTTGGGTGACATTACTGATCGTGATGGTGCTCATTGTTGATAAAGCGATGGGAAAAGGTTCTAGAATCCCAGGTTCATGCAGGTTTCTGAGAAAATACATCACTTCCTCTAGAATCCAGAGAAGTGGGGTAAGGGTCATGTGACCAGCTGCTTCCATGTATTCTTTGGTGTTTGACAGGTAACAAACTGAATCACCAGATTGAAAAGCAACATGCATTATAAACATTTAATTTATGTGATTGTTATTGTTAATTACTCTCACTGTCCTCCTGCAAGCACTGAAGCTCTAAAAAACAGTTGACCAATCAATGACTTTATTCAGGTGTTTTGAATAGGAAAAATATCTCAGTTGTGTCAGATTAAATCTAATATTTAAAAATTTTTACATTTTAACTTGTGTTTAGTATTACAATCCAACATTTCATTACTATAATTTATTCCAATTTAAATGTTCTGTTTTATTGTTGTATCTGTGACAATAAGCACTCTTGGTGAAAAATGACCATTAAAGAGCTATTTGGAAAGAAACAGGCAGGCTATAGGACCCAGGAGCGCTAAAGGCAGGATGCTCCAAGTAGAACAAACGAAACACGCAGTAGCACTCTCTCCACCCTAAAGCAGGGTGGGGAAGTTCGACTGCATTCCGACTTACTCCACCCCCCCGGCCGCTGGTTGAGCTGCCTTTGAAGGGAGGAGGGTTTTCGTTCGAGTGTGTAGCACTAGCATGGGGACATGATAAGGAGTGTGTTGGTGAAAACTGGTGAGAACCTTTAGTTTTGCTTTGTTTTCATAAAACAGTGGAGGAGGAGCTGTGAGATCATCTAAATCAGGAGCAGAACTACAGGAGGAGGAGGTTCCATTTCCAGGAGGTAACGTACATTTCTCTCTCCATATCTCTCATCTTACCACCGCTCTCTCCCTCGCTCTCTCTCTCTCTCTCTCTCTCTCTCACACACACACACACACACACACACATGCACTCTGTTGTCTTCCTGGTCGTTTGTCACTTTCACTGTGCGAGTTAAACATGTTGTTCTCTTGCTGCGTTGAACGTCAACTGTAAACACTCACATAACCACAGTGTTACACGTCCATGCACGGCCTGTTGATACTGATCAAGAGATGTTTATTCTGCAAACATGCTTTTCTCACAGCCACTGTGCCACTACTCTTTTAACCCTAAGGGTTATGCAACATTCAATCATTATTTGAACTCAAACATTTATTTAAACATTATTGTAGGGATCTTATGGCAGGAAATCCTATTTTGGTTGAATTTGGACAGGTGGTTCGGTTTGGCTTCTGGTCATCACATTTTGCATAACTTCTGCGTCTCGATCAGAGCTGGAGGTCCATCCTGGAGACCTGGAGACCTGGAGACCTGGAGACCTGGAGACCTGCCCCTGTGCAGGGTTGGGCTTAGACTTGTCAGACCACAGTTGGGGCAGATCTTCAGTCAGTGATCCAGTCTCCAGCTGCAGGGCAGGGAAACCCTGACCCAGATATGCCTATAATATCTTCTATCACTGTATAAGGCAAAGAAGCACCATGTCTGTCTGTGCTCAGAATTAGTGAAGACAGGACTGCTGGCTGATGTGCTCCATTTCATAGCATTGGGTCCATCAAATATTTATTAAAAAACTTTATGGCAAAAATGTAATCAGCTTATAACTAAAATAACTGAGACTAACCTGGTTTTTAAACATATTTATGATTTACATCTGATACTGGCTCAATGTTTTCCTCTGTGCTTAATCTTCACTGCTTCTACTGCCGTAACTTTAAAGAGGGGCTTCTGCTGAAAACTTCAGCTGTTTTCCAGTTGTCTCTAACAAAGTCACAGAGGCTTAGGGAGGCTGGTAAAGCAGCTGGTTTGAGGGTCACTGGCTTACAAGTCTTGAGAATCCAGCCTAGTACCAGGCTCTCCAGGTCTGGGTACCAGACCGATGTCTGCTGCCTCTCTCAGTATTGATGCTCTGGGTTTAAAATCACCTACTGGTGTCCCAGTAGGAACAATGCAAAGTTGTTCGCTGTACAACCTGTTGCTGTAAGTGTACAGTGACAATTAACTGTAAGTGTAATTTCCGCAGGGACTCCAGCATGTCATCCTCAAATCAACCACAGCAGGTGCTGAATGATACAGGGCTGCTGACGGGATCAGAGTCCTGGTCCAAGGTCACCTGTCCCTGCTGTGTTTCGGCCCGGGTGGAGCCGCTGGTTCTGATCCAGCTGGCTGAGAACGTCCAGCCCAATACCAAACAGTGGATCATGGCCATGATCTCTGCACCCCACAGCTCAGGAGGTGAGCGAGCCTGACTTCCTCTGTAACAGTGGTCATAACTAGACAAGGTCAACCAACCATACTGGTCCAGTACTGACATCAGTCTGTGTCTCAATAATGCAGGCAATGATAATTACGCCTAACACAGATATTATCAAATTATTCTTTATACCAGTACTACTCAGTGATACTTTTAGATTTAAAACTCCCCACTATAGGCTCTGTAAAAAGAGTGTAACATTATATCACCCTTAAGTCATGTTATGTTTTCTTTCTCTGCGTTCATGAGATGGTTTTGATGTGGATAGGAGAAGAGTATTGGATTAGCGATGTGCTAATGGATGTTACTGCGTGTTCCATCGTTACACTGATGCTAGTTAACCCCTCCCACATGGAGTAACCTGAACAAATTATATACCACTGCTGCCATGTGTAGGAAATAAACACGTTAATTTATACGTTAAATGGAACGATTTTTTATTTAACAGGGATGTATGCAATGTTATTACTGTTTCGTTCATTTATGTTATCACATATAATAATAATAATAATAATAATAATAATAATAATAATAAACGACCTGCGTTTCACCTGAGGTTCAGCGAATTGTTGTGTGCTGCAGGGGCGCAGCTGCTGACGCACCCCGGTGAGGACGCAGGCTGGGGCCGCATCGCGGTCGCGGCGCCTCGCTGCACTCTGCTCCAGGCGACCGAGGACCTGGGACTTTGCAAAGCAGACAAAGACGGAAACATGGTCACCTTTTCCTTCAGCGACCGCGACAACTTTAGCAATATCGGTGCGAACTCGTGACCCGAATGTTTTAAAGCGAGAGAGTAAAAGCAAAACTCGTATGTAATGAAAAAAAATGTATTCAAAGATGATTAGAGTAAATTAGTCTGGTTGCTTAACAGAGTAGTGACGTATAAAACACAGTCTGTCACTAATGCAGCGGCTATAACTGGGCCTGATTTAGATTAGCAAAAACTAGGGTGGGGTCAGTAACGGCAGAACTTGGGTGTGGTTCAAACAGTCAGTTAATGGCTAATGTCTTTGTGACCTTTATTTTTTTTTTAAATGATCTTCAGTTGCTTCAGGGTTGCTGTGTATGAATGCATTTATACAATAGCTATAGCTAAAACACATACATAGCACTGCTAAGCCGCTAAACATCTGTTTATAGAGTGAGGAGCTGCGTTCTCTGTGCAGATGACATGCAGAAGTTCCTGACCCTCGCGGAGAGGCAGTACATCGTCAAGCATGAGCTGGAGTCCATGAGGGCGGTGAAAGATCAGCGCGTCCCTGGAATACCGGGAGACAAGGGCATCCTCCGATCCAGACAGAATATCTGTGAGTTACGCTGTTATAACCACACTCTGTATAAAGCAGTCAAGCGAGCTGAACGTCGATATATGCGTGTGTGTGTTAATTTGTAACTCTGACAGTGGCCAGTAGGCATCGCCCTGTCTCTGTTAAATCTACAATGCTTAGTCATTCTAGGAACAGTCTCTCATCTCTGAGCCTAATACAGCAATGCTGTGTCCATCTCTCTCTCTCTCTCTCTCTCTCTCTCTCTCTCTCTCTCTCTCTCTCTCTCTCTCTCTCTCTCTCTCTCTCTCTTTTCTCTATGCTGTAGTTCAGAAGCTGCAAAAAGCAGGAATAATTCAGGATGTTTTCCCCTTGTGTGATGAGAAGAAGCTGGAAGCTCTTGGGCAAGAGTGGTATTCCCAGAAACGACTGTGGGGACAACCTTTGGGTACACACACACACACACACACACACACACACACACAAATACACTCTCATCCACACATGCATCCACTCACGTGCTTCAGCTACAGGCCAAGGCCATGTCACAGCAGGCAAAGGCACCTCCAGAAGATCCAAAGATCAAAGACCAAACCAGTAACACATAACAGGCATAAATATTACAGGCAGTCAGTAAAGGATGGTTTAAAATAGCTTAGATTTCACCAAAAGCAAATTATGAATTGGTTAGTTGAAACTCTTCTGTCCCTATTTCATTCTTATTTGTGAAATTACCTCTAACCCCAGATATGAGACCAGCAGTGTAGTGAACATAAAATTGTTTGTATTATAATACAAATAGTAATACAAATAAAAAATAAGACACATCATAAAATGACAAACATCAAAGATGAATACAAATGCATTAAGTTTGATGACTAAAATAATCAGTTATCATTTTTGCTGTTGTTTGTTTTTTGCAAGATGTGAGCCAACAGTATCATAATAATAACATGCAAATGAGGACAAACTGTGGACCCACCATGAATCACACAAACTGTAAAATACACAGCAGCCCATGTTTTAGGAACAAGGTGCACAGCTATATGCATATGTAAATATACATGCATATGTAAATATACATGCATATGTAAATATACATGCATATGTAAATATACATGCTTGCAAATTCTCACGAGTCAAGTCAAGTCAATTTTATTTATATAGCGCTTTTTACAACACATGTTGTCACAAAGCTGTCATAAAAAGGACAAGGAGGCCTTTATGAACATCTGCTTATTCAAATAATCTTTCCTCAATTTGTTTTTTACTGTTTAAAGCCTTCAACGCCACAATGATATGATATAGTCTGAATTTTTAATGGAAGCGTTATATGCTGACAATTATAGTGGAGGTATGGAGGGTTATAATGGAGGGTTATAATGGAGGTAGCAGTTCACAGCAGCACAGATCTGACAGCAGCTCATTGTCCTGCGCTATAACACTCCCCCTGGCTGATGAAACTCTGTGGCTGATACACATCTGTGTTAATCTCTCTTTCATTTGCTCTTCTGTCTCTCTCTGTCTATGTATGTCCCCCCATCCCTCCATCCTTCCACAGACTCCATCCACGCTTACTTCGGAGGCTCAATTGCGTTCTACTTCAGCTTTTTAGACTTCTACACCTGGTCGCTGGTTCCCCCAGCACTTCTTGGTATCTTCATCACCTTCTTCCTTCCAGGGCCTCCACCTCCTAATAGAGCTGACGCAGACCCCTCTGGCCTGGACTCTGTTCCTGGCTCCTCCCCCGCCTCTGGCTCCACCCCAGAGGACGAGAGCCTGTCACTCAGTGGCCACATGGTGCAGGCCATCTTCAGCATCATCTGGTCCACTCTGTTTATAGAGCTGTGGAAAAGACGCAGCGCTGTCCTCTCCTACCGCTGGGGGGCGCTCACGCTGACGGAGCGCTTCCAGGAGCCCCGCCCAGGTTTCCATGGAGAGCTGGGCACCAATCCGGTCACAGGAAGAATGGAGCCACTGTTCCCAGAGTGGAAGAGACAATTGCGTGTGGCCTTGGTCTCGGTGCCTGTGGTGGGTCTGTTCCTCTGTCTGGTCGTCATGGGTATGCTGGGCTTCTACTACTCTGAAGGGCTGATGTCAGACTTCCACAAGGCATCGGGCTCGGTTGTCACGGCCACCCTGTCTTACCTGCCGTCCATCATTCATATCGTCTACACCAACATGCTGGGGAACGCCTACCGCACGGTGGCTCTGCGGCTGACCGAGTGGGGTACGTAAGGGTGAGAGACTGGGCCTGCTGGAACGGTCCTGTTAGAACTGGGCTCTGACTGTTAGAACTATCAGCCCGGACAGTCTTCAAGAGAAAAAGCAGCTCTCGTTTCAGTAGAGCATCACCACCCTAGAGCATGTGTTCCACTCGGATTATCTAAGAGTAGAAATCTTCAGGAAGGTTTAGGGGACGGGACTGAACCTAAGGGAAAGGCAGTCAGAATTTTTGTGTAATTAGTCCAAGCTCTGCTGCGGTATAAGGAAGTGAAGTATTTGCACCACTGAGTAAGCATTTCTACACTGGACAGCATAAATGTCCCACAGCGTCCTTGCATGCTCTATTCTGTAGAACAAAAACACAGATCCACAGTAGAGTCCTTACCAAGTACAGGCTCAGTGACCAGAGACTTACCATAGAAATGGGCAGTTACTGTACAAAAACATGGCTGCTCACAGTGGACCCTGGCAGAGCAGTGAGTTTAACAGAGCTGCACTTTCTCCTTTATTGTGGAGGGAAAAAATACATTTTCCTCAGCCCACTGCAAGCAGTATCTAATATCTACAGCTTTAAAAGAAGTAGCAACACACCATGGAGACAGTAACTCACTACAACATCCTGCAGTGTTTGCCTGTAATTACTATGGTATTTTGTGACTGTTTATTACTATATTCTTATTACTGTTTGGTTATTAGTTCCTCGGGGAATGTTCAACTTTATATTTTATTGTGTATTGGCAAAATTGTACTTGAGACAGACATATCATTAAATCAGAAATGGATTGAACTCAGTTGAGCTCTCTCTGTGAGTGAGAACAACTAAAAGAGAGACGTTGTTCTTCGATTATCACAGATTATATTTAACAGTTCATGCATATTTTAATATGTCTTTTTCTCCATTTTGTCCATTCTTATTGTAACTGAGAGACCAGCTGAGGTCAGAGTCAGAGAAGTGAGAAAGATTTGTAGGCCTAGTGTCAGGATGGTGTGCATGATTAGGTGATGAGATATGGGAGAGTAACAGTGGTGACAGAGTAACAGAGGTGACAGCATGAAAAGTTCTTCATTAGCAGTAGAGAACATCAGAACAGAGCATAGTTATGAAATATAATGACACAGCATAAAATAAACCCTTGTATGAAATGATCCTGTTTAAAATTGTACAGACTCTCTCCCTCTCTCTCTTTCTTCCCCTCTCAGAGAACCATAGAGAGGAAACATCCTTTGAGAATCATCACACTACTAAAGTTCTGGTGGTGAGTCTCTTTATTTCTTAGTTTCATTCCTCCTTTTGCTTTTCCATTCATTCATCCATCCTTTAATCCATCCATTAATCCAGCCATTCTCTCACTCTCCTCTGTGGTCTCTTCTCGGCAAATAAAAACATTATTTTCTTGCACATGCAAATAAATACATTATTTTCTTTAAAATGTAAATAAATGGTCTTCTTTAGAGTTAATAAATGTTTTCTTTTTGAGAAGGCATAATTGTCTCCGGCTGTCACAGACTAGTAAATGGTGAGCACTGTAAGTTTTCATGTTGAGATCATTCATAGCGTTTAGCATCTGAATGGATGTGTGTGTAACTCAGATCCACAGAGCCTCTGTGTTGTTCCAGTTCTGAAGGGATCGTGCTTCTCCTGGACAGCACTGTCTGCTCTCTCACACGCATCACCTGTTTCATCTATTATATGTTCATTAAAAGCTGTTTTATTTTCTCTCTAACTCAGTAAGCAAAGTGAGTAGAATTTGCTTAAGTAATGGTCAGTGACTTGGAGACTTACACTGGTTTGATGTGTTGCTTATGTAGTATGGGCTGTAAATGCAGAAGTGCTGGTTATCTGTGTGATTACCAGCAGAGGTATGTGCAGTGTGTTCTTAGTGGATGAGTGGGTGCTGTAGGACATCTGGGGAGGGGAAGGAGTTCTGCTAAAAACACCTGTTAGATGTTGTATTAAAAGTCGAAGCCCCCCCCCATCTCTCTTTCAGGACTAGGCTCTGGTTCACTTTAACATAGACCTGCTAAAAAATAGAACCCCAGCAGGTGTGATACTCTGAAAGTCCCGGGTGTATTTGGAAAGCTGATAAGAGCAAATCCCAGAGCAGCATTACAAACACTTACAGTTATTTTAAATAGCAACATTAAATCTCTCTTTCTCTTCCCCCCTTCCAGTTCACCTTTTTTAACAACTTTGCTGTGCTGTTCCACATTGCCTTCTTCAAACAGGACGTGCCCCTCCTCCGCAAGGTGAGAAGAGCTTGTTCCTGTCCTTATACGTGTCCTGAAACCTGAGTCATTAATATGAACGTCATTAATATACATATCATTAACATGCACATCATTAACATGAGCGTCGTTAATAGAACGTCATTAATATACATATCATTAACATGAACGTCGTTAATATGAACGTCATTAATATGAACATCATTACCATACATATCATTAACATGCACATCATTAACATGAGCGTCGTTAATATGCGCCCGTGGCGTTTGCGTGTGCAGAGGCTGTCGTCGCTGCTCATCATGTCTCAGGTGGTGAACCAGTTCACCGAGGTGGTGGTACCTTATGTTGTGGACCGGGTCTACAGCTCCTCGCAGAAGGAGCTGAAAGAGGACGACCCAGCGGCCGACCACCTGCAGGCAGAGGGGAGCCTGCCTCCGTTTCCTGTGAGCTCCACCCCCACACCATCACCTGCCTCCTTTTCTCCATAAAACCAGGCACCTGTAGTTTAAGCTAGTGAGTGAGTGAGTGAGTGAGTGAGTAACAGACTAGTGTATAGTGAGATTGAATGAGTGACAGGGTGAGAGTGAGTTGGTGAGTGACTTGAGGTGAGTTAGTGAGAGGAGGGAGTGAGAGTGAGTTACTGACCATAAATGTTACCACTCTTACTCTGAAACACTACTCTGAGTGATTTAATGAAATTAGTGAAAATGAGTTAGAGAGTGTGGGTGTGAATTAGTGAGTTACTGAGTATGGTTGTGGATTAGTGAGTGAGACTGTGTGAATGAGTGAGAGAGACTGTGAATTAGTGAGAGAGACTGTGTGAATTAGCGAGTGAGACTGTGAATGAGTGAGAGAGACTGTGAATTAGTGAGAGAGACTGTGAATGAGTGAGCGACTGTGAATTAGTGAGAGAGACTGTGTGAATGAGCGAGTGAGACTGTGTGTGTGTGTGAAGATTCTTTGAAGGGTTGGTTTGAATTAAAATAATTAAACAGCTTTTATATTGCCTATTATGATAAATGAAAACGTACCTGCGTAAGCTAAATGTCTGCCAGTAATCCTGTCTCCCTTTATTTCTGTGTTGTGTGTGTGTGTTCAGGGTCTGTTTGGAGAGTACATTGAGTTGCTTGTACAGTTTGGGTATCTGAGCCTGTTCTCGTGTGTGTACCCCCTCACGCCAATTCTGCTGCTGCTCAACAACATCACAGAGATCCGTGGCGACGCCTACAAAATGTGCCGCCTGTTCCGCAAGCCATTTGCTCCACCTGAGGCCAGTATGGGGGTGTGGCAGGTGAGACTGGGTAAAGTCCAACATCCTGTCTAATTGAAAGGAAAAAACTCAAGAAATCAAGAAGCCAAGCTAATGTTTAAAATCATCTAGAATTACAGATAAAACTAACATGGTTACGTTTTGCAGGATTAGCTGTCTGGCAACAATACAATAAAAATTAAACTGGTTGTGTTAAATGTGCATATATCTACAGCAGGGAGTGCAAAGGCTCACAGCAAAAACGTATTATATACGGCTGTAACAAACAGCCGTATGTGACAAGCGCAGTTTTGAACACACATGGTCAGGAGGTGGTGCAGGATGTTTACTGTGGATGATA
The DNA here is from genome assembly GCA_025802075.1 of Tenebrosternarchus preto. Classification (NCBI taxonomy): domain Eukaryota; kingdom Metazoa; phylum Chordata; class Actinopteri; order Gymnotiformes; family Apteronotidae; genus Tenebrosternarchus; species Tenebrosternarchus preto. The sequence goes on along the minus strand of JAOYMR010000009.1, from coordinate 1,085,802 downwards.
GACTTAGAGCTTTAATGGTGTGTAACCAACTGACTCTAGACTCTGATGATAGACTTAGAGCTTTAATGGTGTGTAACCAACTGACTCTAGACTCTGATGATAGACTTAGAGATTTAATGGTGTGTAACCAACTGACTCTAGACTCTGATGATAGACTTAGAGCTTTAATGGTGTGTAACCAACTGACTC
>JAOYMR010000009.1:1071756-1085379 GCA_025802075.1 Tenebrosternarchus preto | reverse complement strand
ATTTCTTTTTTTTTTTTTTTTTTTGCGATCGTACTCCTCAGGCAGCGTTCGAGGTGCTGGGGTTCGTCTCCGTCCTCTCCAACTGCTGGCTGTTCCTGATGGCTCCGCGCGTTACCGCCTACGTCCAGAGCGCCACCCTAAGCCCCACCAGCCTCCTTGTCTACGCCATTTTAGTCGAGGTCAGAGTCGGCACCCACATAGACATTCACCTTTACACACCTTGTCACGTACTACTGGCTGTGTAACTAAGAAACAGCTGTTCAATTTATTTTTTGCCATCTAGTCACCGCAGTGTTGTCCCAACACATGATTATGTAGATGAAATAACAATGTTATGCTCTTCATCTTGAAGAGCATATTTTACTGCACACGTTTGGTGTTTATTGTGAACTGAACCTGAACACAAACGAACTTTAGGCGCTTTTTCATCACTATGAGAAGTTATAAACGCTGAAATGCTAACCTAGCTAACGCAGCTGTGGTTTGTATATAGCGGCTAATGGCAATGCTGGCTGTCATTATTTCTCTGGTTGTCTACGCTTTTAACCACCGGATGTGTGTTTTGGGTTCCACAGCATGTTCTTGTCGTGGTGAAGCTCATTTTGGCCTTCTTGATTCCTGACGAACCGGACTGGGTCCGGATAAAGAGAGAGCAGATCGAATATCGCTCCATGAAGGCCCTCAACCAGCAGGTAAGACTCAGTAACCAGCAGTGGGGCTGGTTAGGTTTATAATTTATTTTTATGGACTGAGATATGAAACACGTTTAAATGTGGAGTTAGGGTGTAATGATTAGCATTAGCATGTTAGGGTTTGTATTAGAGAAAGGTTCATTGATACAGACCACGATACACTGTACAGTTAACAGAAAGATAAGTGCTACTGAAATTCATTTTTGTTCAAACCCACTATTTTTAATGTATTGTAGTCATATAGTATTTAAATATCTTAATGGAAAAATATGCCATACATGCGTTCATGGTCTCAAAATGTGAAAACAGGATCTTTAATAATAATAATAAAAAAAATCCAAATAGCACTTACTTAGTCTGAGAGACACCTCATTGGGCCAATATCTAAACATTAGGGACCCAAAAGATACATTTTATGTTGTAATTATCTATTGTATTTTTATATATAGTGTTATATATTCTAGTTTATACGACGTAATATTGCAGGAATGTTGTTCTTAATCACTGATGAGTGATTAATGGGTCCAAGCTACGCTGGTGAATGACAGATGAACTCCTCCTTTCACTTTACAGAAAGTGAAACGTTCCCACGTTCCTGCCGAGCTCAAACCCTGAGTCCCGCTGCTGGAGGCGGAGCTAACCAGAGGTGTGCCGTTGCCTGGCTACTACTGTTACGTTTATGCATTGTGTGCCCAGCTTTCTGCCAAAGGATTGTGCCCATATTCACAGGGAAAATTTGAACCAGACAGAAGTTGGATTCAGTAACTCCCTCTAGAGGGCTACTGTGATGTAAGGAAAAGGGTTGAATAGGTCAGGGATTTTAACATGATAAAAAAACTGAGGAAGAGAAGGTAGGCGAGGTGAGTGTACAGTGGAGGATATATTAGTAAACAAAGCATGCTGAACCCATGTTAATTTGTTAAACATAACTGATTGCACTTAATAGATTATCCTTACCTGAAGTTAACCAATTACTTCAAACATCCTCCTTAAAAAACATACCTGTGTTGAAGTTTGACATTAAAGTATATTTTTTTATTTTATTTTTTACGTGGGAAAATGTTACATCAGTAACACATCAACACACTGGATAGTTTAAAAAATACAAAGCGTAGACAAATCATGTAATTAACTAGTTGTAAATCATCAAGTAAGAGTGAGTTGTTATCCTGTTATTTTAATGTTATTGTACTATATTTTATACCAACCAAAGCCTTTTCTCTGCAGTAATACGAGTCTTTAGCCTTCTTTAATGTGTTATCTCTCGGTTACATTCACTGCTTCCAAGTGCTGCCAAACTTCAGTTTTACACTGAGCATTATGTAGTCACTAATCCACTGAACTCCACCCTCATAATAAACATCATCACCACCGTCACAGCCTGTCTTTGTCCAAATGATAAAGAACAGAACCACACAAAAGCTTTGTTTGGTTTAATCAGTTTTAATAAATAAATATAAAAATAAATTAATCTCATTGAAACAGAGTCATAATTTTAATAAGGGTCAATGAAATTGTAGACATAGCCAGTAGTCACTCTGCCCCTGTAGAGTGATTCCAGCTGGTCAGTAGACTGGAGACCGAGCCAAATGAGAAACAACTGAGACAGTGAGTGAGGGAATGAGTGAGTGAGTGAATGAATGACTGAGTGAGTGTGAGTGAGTTATTCTATCTCCTGTCCTGTATGTGATCCTGGAATCAAAGTGGGTCATTCAGCATCTTAGAAGCGTCTTGGCGACTGCGAAACACCAGGGGGCGTGTTTGTGTTTTACACCACACCTGTATACATTCTTACAAAGTATTTTAAAGTTTTCCTTTGTCAGAAGAATTATAGAATAATAAAATATGACATCAGTCATATCGAATAAATTCAGAAAGCTGTTAAGACTTCTGTAGACAGAGTGCATAACACACCATAGCTGGCAGGATAAAGGTGGGTTTTTGTTTTAAACAGAACTTCTACAAAAGATATACACATAAACGTCCAGAGTCTAGCCGAAGAATCCCTAAACATTTTTCTAGAGCAATTTTGACAATGTAGACTGTTGAGCAACTGACCAAGAACTACCGCTCTTACTCTGAAATACTACGTGGCTCAACACCCTGGTGATGCTGGAGATATGTGAGGACCCTGGACAGCTGTTTTTCTGTAAAAAAGCATATTTGTGGTGTGTCTGGGTTATGGAATCTAATTGCATCTAAACACGTTGCTGGAATTCTTTAAATCGACGCATGAAGCCTTCTCTAAAGCACTGTAAAACATCCTCTTCCCCAGCATCGGTCTTGTTGGTAGCTTGGAAGAGAAGCCATCAGTGTGCCATGAAGTTAGTTCCATCTGCACCTGTCTGACACTAAACAGTAAACTCACAAGGTGACCACACGTGAGTCAATGAGGGTACCAGAGGATGGGAGTCCCCCCTGCGTCAGCTATCTTAATTATACGTACTGCTTCAGCTAGCTTAATTATACGTACTGCTTCAGCTAGCTTAACTATACGTACTGCTTCAGCTAGCTTAACTATACGTACTGCTTCAGCTAGGTTAACTATACATACTGCTTCAGCTAGCTTAACTATACGTACTGCTTCAGCTATCTTAACTATACATACTGTGGCTATTTACAGCTGTACGTCTAACACACCAATAACCATGGCAGATTTCGATGTATGCAATAGTAACTAACCAAGACCACAGGCATCTGTGTTAATAATGTCTACCTTTGTTAATTTAGCACAAATTCCCCCAACCGTTACAAGACATGACTTTTAAAGCAGTGCTCCTAAATATTTTTTTCTAAGACATATTTGTGATGCTACAGCTTCTCGTGGGATGCTGAGGTTGTTTGAGAGGAACATCTCGTGACGAGGAGGTGAGGAGCTAGTTTTGTGGAATGGTAATGTTACGTCAAAACACAACATCATGTCAACAGCACATAGCTCACACAGATAATAACACACATGCTCAAAAGAATATATACACACTGTACATGGCCAAGCGTGTTGAAGAGCTTATACCGAGAGACTGTGTGCTCGGCGGGCAAAATACACACCGAGCACACATTATCAAGTTGAATTTTCAAGATTACACAAGCAACCCATGTCGCTCTCTCAAGCATGTCCTCGTATGTAAAAAATAAATAAAATTTAAAAAGGCAAAATAAAATGAATGATATGAAGTCATGTGTCTCCGTGTCTAGAACATACCCTCAATAAGGCTCTAATATAAGAAATCCATGTTTTCAAGAGTAACCATATAAGTATTTGAAACAAACATCAAAAATAGCTTGAGGAAGACCAGTCTTCTCTTGTCGGATAATGTCCTTTTTCGTGGAATGTCTTTCACAACAATCTCTGTCCATTTCTCTTGGAAAAATGTATCACGGATACTTTCCGTGTCTTTCCCTGGTCAACCCAGCTAGCATGATGCTAATGCTAGTCTAAGATGTGCTAATTTAGCATGCTTCCGTATCAGTGCTGTCACACACCCAAATACTCTGTCTGAGTGTCTTTCATGCGTCCTGGGCCTTCAGAAATCTCTCTCTCTCTCTCACACACACAAACACACACACACACACACACACACACACACACACACACACACAAACACACTCTCTGGCCAAAGGATCAGCGCACATCATCTACAGTGTCAGTGATGTGCTGCAGTTCCTCAGAGACAGACTAAACAGGACTGTGTTTCGCAGGTGTTTCCCAGCACCACACTCCGAGACTTAAATGGTGGGAGTTCCAGGAGATCCAGCTTCAGCTACAAAGCTAGGAGTGTCTGGAGCCCAGTTCTGCTTAAACACTTTCAGTCAGGGGTTCCTGGCTCTATTAAAGGAACAAACCAACCAGTCAACCCTATACTGCAAATTACAATAGACGCACTATCTAGACAGCTGGTGATAGGTGAAAGCTAGCAGCCCACACTTAGCAATACTTCAGGTGAAAACTAACGCTAGCCATGTACTCGATGAAACCATCACTGTACTGTCTGCTTTGCAGATGCCGCCACTCCTCACTTCCTTTTAGATCAAGCTCTGCTCTGGGGAAACCATTACAGTGCAAAACAACAAGCGATTGTATTGAACAGGGAGCTCCTACACTTGCAAGACATACTCTATATCTAATAAAGGTCACCGAGCACACAGCATGTCGAGGGGCATCAGTAAATAGTTATCTATGTACACAGCAGCGCTAGGAGGTTAGCCGCCACACAGGAAAGCAGCAGGGAATTCTGGGTAAAGGGCCAGGGGGAGCTACGTTATGTATGGTAAATGAGGTGTCTGTGTAGCCAGCACACCTCTGAGGTCACAGTAAGAGTACAGGACACATGCTGTGTCTTTAAAAAACACTACTGGTGGTCAAGAGAGGAGGGGGACTAGGAAAAACCTGATCCACAAGTATGACTGGACGCTGGAAGGGTTTGGACAGAATGGAGCCCATGGAGCCTTTTTTGGAAAGGGAGAATCTTGCCCTTGTTCTCTCTCTCTCTCTCTCTCTCTCTCCCTTTCTCTCTATCTGTCTCACCCTACAGCACATGGCAGCAGTTGTACTGAGCGAAGGGAAGCAGTTTCTCTTTGGAGCTGGGCTGGATGTTGAAAGACAGAGCTTTCTCACAGAGCGGAAACTGCAGTAGGCGCTCCCGCAGGTTCACGTTCTTGTTCTTGCTGGCGTCGACTCGGCTGGCCGGATCAGAACCACTGTCTCTGGACACTCGCTTGCCCTGGTTAAATTTGATGTGCGTCTCCTCCGTCTTGTCTCCGCTTTCTCCACCCACCCTGCGTGTCTCCACCATGTCCGGGCGCACGTCCACGCAGTGGTTCTTGGGCAGGGAGCGGGGTGATTCACTGGGAGACGTGATGACGCCAGCGTCCAGCAGCCTGGGCTTGGAGGGGGTGTTGTTGTTGTCCTCCATCGTGTGGTTGGAGGGTGAACCCTGACCCCAGCAACACTGCACACCATCAACTCCAGGTGCCAGAGTCCCGACCCCCTCTTGAAGACCCTGCTCTTTCTGCTCTCCCTCTTCAGGCCTGTCTGAAACCTTGCTTGGTACACTGAAGACCTCCTCCTGCTCCTCATTGGCTGGTTCCTCCATGAGCAGGGCTTTAGTCTTCTCTTTTTCTGTGGGGCCTTGCTGCTCCTCCGTGACTCTGATTGGATAAGCTGCTAAATTCTGGAACTCCTGTTTCTTGCCATGCTCCGCCTCTTCCTCTTGAAGCACCTCCTCTGTCAGGATTTCGGACAGTCTCTCCCTTTTGCTTTCCCCCTGCCATGTCACTTCAGTCTGTTCTGAACTACCACAGGACACCAAACAAGACCCATTAGAAGACCTCAAGGATGGTTCTGGTGATGGCGTGCTGGCCAGGCTGGGCTGCAGAGAGGGTTCGCCTTCTTCCTCCTCTTCCTCCTCTTCCTCACAGATTTGTTGCAGGGCTCCGAGACTTTTCATTGCCGGTGGCTGGTCTGGAGACACTGACCGAAAGCTGAGACTCAGGCAGGGGCTTGGGCTCGGGCTGGCAAAATCCACAAAGGAGGGGTCTTGGCGGCTGGGCTTTGGGGCCAGCAGGTCTCCAGACTCACACATGCCCCGACGGACGAACCCTGGAGACAGAGAACCCAGAGGGGCCACAGGGGCTAGAGTAACTCCTCTCAGAGGGTCCACTTGAGGGCTTCTACCTTCTACCAAGTCCAGAGGCTCAGATAAGGGTCTCCTGTTGAGGGAATACCAGACACAGAGGTTGATATGTCCTCATAATTATTCCATATAATTAATTCTAAAGAGTGACAGAGAGGAGTCATGGATGGTCACGACTGTTCCCAGTTGGACACACTTTGACTCAAACATCGGTTTAACCATGAGGTTCATGTGAAGATGATGTCTTAGAGCAGGGAAACCACTGAACTGTGTGTGTGCATGTGACTTACTGAGTGTGTCTTTGTTGGGGAATGGGGCCATTCTGCTCCTGCTTGTCACGAAGGATGCGTTCCCCCAGAAGGAAGTATGTGGCAGTGATGTGGTTATATCTGTCTGCCTCCAGCGCCCTGATACACACATTTCTCCATGAAACCATTTCTCACACACAAAACCATTATTCACACACAAACCCTAAACCTGGCCGCTTATTAGTGTTGACGGAGAGTAACACCACAAAAATACTTTGTAAGAAATACCAAAAGTGTAAAGTACTGAGTAACACATTGCTACTCCGTACTCTTCATCATACACTCATAATTCTCATAATACTCATCTACAGAAGACTACAGAGTATCAGTGCAATGACTGTTACATGTTGTTGCAGTGTGTTTGTGTTAGACTGTAATTACTGGTACTGTTACACTGTAGCAGTGTGTTAGACTGTAATTACTGGTACTGTTACATTGTAGCAGTAATGGTGTAATATAATAACACATTGTATTTATATAGGACTTTTCAAGTACCCAAAGACAGCATTTAAATATATAAATATAACATTTTCAGAACATTTAAATATATAAAGATAAAATCTTCCGAACATTTTTGTCCTACACAATGTAATGTTACGACTCGTGAAAATTACATTTATGATTCCTTCTCCCCCCACCCCCTAATTGTCAAAAAATAGACTAAAATGATCTCTGAAGATCATGTCCCATGAGAAACATTTCACACATAATGTATTTATTAACATTATATAATTTAAATATTCCAAATTATTTTAATTAAGTTATAGCGAATTTGCATAGAATGCGTTCAGAGCACTCACTCCTGGATGGTGTCCCTGTCAGCGATGTTTCTGCTGGTCATGGCCTGCAGAATCAGCTCATGCTCCTCGGCTAACAGGCAGCGGTGAGAGGTGAGAGGAACAGCTGTTTGCACAGCAGGCGAGGGGTCAGTGCCCTGTAGCCAGGGGTGACCCTCGATCTCAGCCAAGCACGCCCGCTTAGAAGGGTCCCTCTGCAGCATTCGTGAGATGAGACTGAACGGATGAGAATCAGAGAGAGAGATTGAGGGAGTGAGCGAGGCAGAGAGAAGGCAAAAAATAGAGAATAGAGGAGAGGAAAAATAAAAACAAATTAGTTCAAAAAAGAAAGAGGAGCTGAGATGAGAGGGTGTTATCAGAGCAGAACAAATACATCAGAAATGGAGTCTAAAAAACCTTCACAAACAAGCTTGCTTTCACTCCAGCCAAGGCCTTTCTCCATCCATCTATCTCTTTTCCATTTCATCTCTCTTTCTCTCTCTCACTCACTCTCCCTCTCTCTGTCTCTCAGCCTTACTCTTGCTTTTCACACTCTCTCTATCCTCCCTAATACATATTCACAGCCAGGTTGACAGGCACTGATATTTGCATAGGCGCATCTGACTGTGATAAGAGAACGAATGAAACAAAAGTGCTTATCTCACTATTCATTAATATTCATGAGCACCTGCAGCGCACAGTAATGCGGATGGAAGGAACGCGGGAATGCGCATGTGTATGTGTGTGTGTGTGCGCGCATGTGCACTTTAGTGACCGAATGCACTGTGACATAATAATTTATTTACTTGTCTGAGTGTTTTATGGTTGTCAGCCCATGACTTGCACTCAGCAGGGCCAGCAGGGGGAGCCAAATCCCTCTCAACATGTATATTCTTGTGATTCCGTGTTGGACCCAGTGGCTAATTTTGTATAATGAGAGCAGATGTTTGCCCTCACACATGCCCTAGATTTGGTACCAGGCTATGTTAGATTTGGTACCAGGATCTATTAGATTTGGTACCAGGATCTATTAGATGAAGCTGTTTCCTTTCTTATAGCCAGTTACCAGTTGTCTGAGCTGAACTCAGTTCTCTAGCAGGAAAAGGCACAAATACATGATTTCACAGGAAGACTGAATGAGGGATAGATTTTTATTCCAGCCAGACTATTTTGCAATTATACATATTATGAGCTAAATGTCCTCCTCCTTTTTGCCAGTTCAGACTGGTGCCCTGCAGACTTGAGTAAGGACAATCATCATTAGAACGATCCTTGCACTCATGCACTAATGCTACTATACGCTCTCACTTTAATATAACTGTAATTTTAGAAGTGCAGCGTGGCCTCTGTGTAACTGAGCTCAGCTGAAGGAGAGGCAGTGCCACTCCCTCCTTCAATATCCCTCAAGGACACAAGTGTTCAGGACAAGGAACAGTTTCCCATTAAAGGAGCCTTTGATCGGGGTAAAGATCATGTGACCTAGTTGCTATGTTTGGCTATGTGGTCCAGTGCAGATGTCTCTCTCTCTCTCACACACACACACACACACACAAAAGCCCAGATGTCTGTGGCACAATCAGCTGATTCATACCCAGACTGCCCTGGGAGGGCTGATCTTTGGAGTGTTCCCTCTGCAAATAACCTTGTCATAACATGCATATAATGTCTACATAACTCCAGCACTTCACACGAGCCCCATGTGAGCACTTTACTAACTGGATTCATAGCTTGCGTAGCTGAGGTTAACTTAGGCTAGCAAGAAAATGAACTGGGTTCCATTCAGGACCTCCGGGTCACTGAACACCTCCCTGCCCAGGAGGGCTTGAATCACAAGGTACACGGAGAACCAGAGACACGGAGCAACAGTCAAATCTGGACCCTCTCAGTGCTTTTTTATGGACTGTGAAAAGTCTGGAGGTTTGTGATTCCAAATCACCAATCAGATTTTTCAGGCCCAGGTTCTGCAATTTGATTGGTCACTGTGTCATCACTCCTGAGTCTCACGTAAAGGGTAAATCAACAGCACCTTGAGGAACTGTGTTACCAACAACAAAACCCTCATGTTGGTGTAGAGTTGAAGAAACATCTGGTCCAATGAGTTCTCTCTGCTGCAAAGAACCTGTCTCCTCTTCAAAATACCCCCAAAACTTAAGAGAACGGCGAAGAATTAAAGGGTTACAGCACTTTAAGCAACACACTGGTTTTTAAAGGATTGCTTTTAAAGGAGAAAACGTGTGTAATGATTTCACTTAAGAAACCACTTAAAGTGGCTCTTGAGGATTTCTTGTGAAACATAGTTATCAATAAGACACTGTTAAATGTCATTTAAAGGGAAAGTTCAGCTTATGGTATTTAATATAACAGCACTGGTCTGTCACCGAGCAGCTGCCTTTCATCGGTCCAGCCATAAGAGAGTTAATTCAGTCAGAAACCCCTGCTAAAACTCCTTCCAGACAGAAGCAAGGGCTTTGCTGAGGCTGCAGTGTGCTGGACCCAAACCACGTCATCACTTGGCTCAAGCCTAGAGATTCAGAGAATTCCTGGAATGCTTTTGACTTAGAGTCTTACACTAAATCACTTCCAAGAACCTTTAGTTCATCCCTGTGGGGCTTCTCACTGACTAATGCCTCCGTCACTCTGCCTGTCGGGCTCTGTGATTGGCTGGCCCAAGCAGATGTACACAGCAAGAGTACAGAATGTTCAGAAGCAGTGTGTTCTGCTCCAGGCTGTCAAGTGAGTGTAAAGTTTGGTGTGAGGGTGACAGGCAGATGCTGGTGGGGGTTGAGCAACTGATTCCTGCAGGTCATGCGCGCACACACACACACACACACACACACGCATACATACACACACACACACACACACACACACACACACGCATACACACACATGCACACAAATATACGCATACATACACAACACACCGACATGAATAAAAGTACACATTAGCTACTCAGGCCATGATGCTAGAAGCGCGCGCGTGTGTGTGTGTGTGTGTGTGTGTGTGTGCCAACAGAGAGCCACTGTATCCCTCACTATGTGAATGCTGGATATTAGAATGAGGAGTTTAAGCGTGGGAGTGAAACCACATCTGACTTAATCAGTCAGTTTTGAAGCTTTGAAAATGATCCTGACTTACTGTTTCCAATAAATGTGTGGGAACACTTGATTTGTTATTGAAGATCTGTGCTGCACCATCTCAGCGTTAGTAATGTGTGAGAGGGTAGTTTTGAGAGTTTCTAATGTGTATGAGTGGAGGTATAAGGAGCTGAGCATCGAGTCAGATCATGTGCACTGTGTGTGGTTCTATGTGTGTGTGTGTGTGTGTGTGTGTGTGTGTACACAGTCCTGTAGTTCTCACTCTTTGCACTGTGTAGAGATGTGGTCTGGTACAGTGTAGCAACAGTCCATTATCATGATGAGGGTCTCGCTGTCAGTTGCCTCCTGAAAGGGTGGGTGTCCACACACCAGCATGTAGAGGATCACCCCCAGGGACCAGATATCTGAAAAACACACACACAAACCACAACCTGCTGATCATGCATCAAAATACATGGATTATCATCATCACAATATATGGAATACCTGTGGAATATAACACATATTCAACTGATTAAGCTCTGATTATACCAGTGTGTTTGTCATGAAATGCTCACACACACACACACATGTGCATCATTAATAAGAGTGTAGGTGAGGAGTGCGCTTGCAGGAAGGAACCCAGCTGTGTACTTATGTAACACACACACACACACACACACACACACACTGCCTGCATGTGTGTCTGATATTACTGCCCTCTGCTTGAGCAGCTGGCTTCCTCTGGGTCGACCAGAGATCCCTGCTCACCCTTCCAGAACGTTCTGAACCCAGAGCAGAGTGAATGGGTCACTGGGGAAAGCAAGGGAGGGGGACACAGACGTTCTCCTGCAATCACTGTGTTTGGTCTGGTGGTGCCTTGGTTCTACTTCTCCTGCTCCTCAGTACTTGCTACCACAGTTCAGCCCAACACTGCTCTGTATGGGTGTGGAGGTCAGAGTTCAACTCAACACTACTCTGTATGGGTGTGGAGGTCAGAGTTCAACCCTACACTACTCTGTATGGGTGTGGAGGTCAGAGGGAGCTAGTAAGTCATTATAAAAAGACATCAGTAAAAGTTTGGATTTACGTTTGTATTTTTTGAGTACTATAATCATTTGTTTACTTAAAAAATAGCTTTTACGTACATTTCAGAGCCTCCCATTCACCTCCTCACTTGTTTGTTTTATTCTGTTCTGCGTTCATTACCACTGCACTTCTTACATCAGACCAAAAGTATCACAAAAAGAGAAGAAATATTTGTGTTGAGATGTTACATTTGTAGCTCGTCAGGTTCCTCAGTACTGGATGCTGCTCTATCCAGAGTTCTCACTGTGAGTTTGGTGGGTCAGTGTGAGTTAAGAGTGTGTTTGTGGGTTACTCTGTGAGAGTGTTTGGCTGATGGCGGAGAGATGTTCAAACAGAGGTCGTAGGGGGAGGGTCTTACTGAGAGCCAGAGAAAGCCACTGTTCCAGCAGGATTTGCAACCAAGCTAACAATAACCCTGTTCTTCTCTTCACTGCACTTTCTGTTCCTACTGAAGACATATGCACACACACACACACACACACACACACACACACACGCACACGCACACACACTCATGCAGATGGACACACATACACACAAGCACACACTAGTGTTATGTAACTGATTGATGGATTGTTGACATTATTGTAACTTTCACTCGAGGACCGTCCTCACACACAACACCATGGTGACACTCTATTTGAGTTGTGTATTGGTATATCTGTTTGGAGAGACATATACAGTGTTTCTGCACCAACACAGACCCGATACATTCAGGCATACTTTCCACCACAGACATGCACAATATGCGTGTTATTGTCTGGGTTGGTGACAGAGATTGGATGGTACATTCTGAGAGTGTGTGTGAGTGTGTATGTGAATGTGTGTGTGTATGTGTATGTGTGTGTTTGAGGACTTGTCCACTTGACTACAGTTCTTTTAGTTACATAAACATGAGATGGGGGTCTCTGTCTCTCTCTCTCTCTCTCTCTCTCTCTCTCTCTCTCTCTCTCTCTCTCTCTCCCTCCCTCCAGGTTAATGCAGTACTGCAGGACATGGTGCTTTTCTCTAGGAGATCCACTCCACCATTCAGAGGAAATACTCAAAATCTGCACCACAGAATAACAAACCCTCATCCTGCCTTCCTGTCTGTGCACTTCTCTCTCCTTCCCCCATTATTCTCCTCCCATATTTTTCCCATGTTTTTATACATCACTCCATCTCTCTCTCCATCTCTCTCTCCATCTCTCTCTCTGTCTCTCTCCATCTCTCCATCTCTCTCTCTCCATCTCTCTCTCCATCTCTCTCTCTCCATCTCTCTCTCCATCTCTCTCTCCATCTCTCTCTCTGTCTCTCTCTCCATCTCTCTCTCTGTCTCTCTCCATCTCTCCATCTCTCTCTCCATCTCTCTCTCCATCTCTCTCTCTGTCTCTCTCTCCATCTCTCTCTCCATCTCTCTCTGTCTCTCTCTCCATCTCTCCGTCTCTCTCCATCTCTCTCTCTGTCTCTCTCCATCTCTCTCTCCGTCTCTCTCCATCTCTCTCTCTGTCTCTCTCCATCTCTCTCTCCATCTCTCTCTCTCCATCTCTCTCTGTCTCTCTCTCCATCTCTCTCTCCGTCTCTCTCCATCTCTCTCTCCGTCTCTCTCCATCTCTCTCTCTGTCTCTCTCTCCATCTCTCTCTCCGTCTCTCTCTCCGACTCTCTCCCTCTCTCTTTCCATCTCTTTTTCCATCTCTCTCTCCATCTCTCTCCGATATCTCTCCACCCCGTCCCATGATGTCCTTGTTCGTTAGCACTGTTCGCTGACAGTGGAGCTGACGCTTCCCAGCCCTCGTTATAGCCACCCTCTTACATCACACATCAGATCTCATCCCCTGTCAGACTGATCCAGGACCAGCCCATTTCTCCCTCTCCCTCAGCTCTTCCCACTGCAAAAGGCTGATCTGTGGACAGCAGGGACCAGCAATCACACCAGTCCCCACTGTCACAGATGTGTGGTGCATACAGAGAACTGGAGAAACAGCTGCTTTGTATTGTTTATATTAATGAATATAAAACTGGCTCAGAAAGACAAACACTGACAAACACTGACTTCAGAAAGACAGC